>JAMZAV010011421.1:0-19594 GCA_024449915.1 Sweltsa coloradensis | reverse complement strand
TTTAACAATTTTAAAAAATTGTGTAACATTGAAGTACGAAATTGTTTCCAGACAGATTTAGACGTTCCCTAAGCCGTTTAGCACCAACACCACCACCTGCGAGTTTCCCCGTTTAGCACCAACACCACCACCGACGTACGTCACGGGAAACAACTTTTTCCGAATACATGGGATAACGAAATGGCTCTAGGTCTAGTCAATTAGAAATTACACGGATGCAAGTAAAATAATGTCCTATTTTTTTGTCACACATAGCTCGGAAACTACTGGTTTTGTAGAAAATCAAATCGGGACCGATCAGGAAAATAAAGGTTTAAGGAAAATGAAATTAAATATATTTCAATGAGTTTCAGGATGACTTGAACATCATAACATGTTAGCTTATGTCATAACATTAATTTACAACCCAATCACATCTCCACACATCACCAAACGATTGATTATTGAGCATTCAAATCGTCAGTTTATACACTGCTGCTTAGGGAAGGACTCCTTCTTAGTGCGGCGGTCGAATCCGAAATTCAGCTTTGACCCATACAGGCGGTACTATTTCGCGGAAACCAAATAAAATCGTCGGCTACTTTCATCACCCACTAGAAAAATGACGTTGTGGTCTTGAAATTCGTGTACGTCATAGATTTTCGACGCCATCTTGGATGCGCGGCGTCGATCGCACTTTGCGTATAAACCATATTGTACATTCTGCAATTTTTGCATTAGAAAAACGAAATGTTGTGCTTTGTATTCCCAAGACATGGGCGTACATTATGTTAAAATTTATTTGGATTGCAACAATAAGGTAAGGTGAAAAATCAACAATGGCGGGGAAATTTAACATTTTCAGAATTACACTAAAATGTTCTATATTTTTTACGGTTAAACCATCAACATTTTCTTAAGACATGGGGATAGATTTAAATGGCGGACGACATTCGTTTACACGTAGATATTTTTGTTTTGTCCTAATGCAAATACTTTGATCTCCTCGATAGTAAACGTAGTCAAAAGTGTAACGCGCAGTAACTGCGAAAATGGACGGGACACAATTTATGCATTGTTAGATGTGGTTTATACTTACTCATAACAATACTTTATGATAAATAATTAAACAAAAACCACAGTTCATTGTAAACAATATTTTTTATTGTAATTTTTGTATAAGTGGTAATTTTTAAATTATCCATAAGAGAGAGCAAAGCTACTTCATCAACAGAATGTCTAAGAAGGATACAAATTGAATACAATATTTTTCTTCACAGCTTTTAAATTTGTGTTGTTATACATAGGTGCCTAGTACTTTAATGTCAAGTTTGGGTGCGGTATCCCCGCCTCTTTGTCCACCCTGGATCAATAAAAACATTCTGTACCATCCTTATTGATTAAACAATTGTAAAATAAAAAATCCCTGTCAATCGACGGTCTTGTTCTGTTTTTATAATAGTGAGAGCTGTAATAGGGAAGGGAACACTTGAATATTGCAAATCCGGATACCAGCGTGAAATTTTGCATGGGGGTAGATAAAAATATCAGAATTAAAAATCCGCCGGGAGGCAAGCGATATCTCACCCCAAACACCCCCTAAATCATCCCCTAAAATTACAATAATTCATAGCTCTAACCCAAAAAGAATTTTATTCAAATTAGTTATTAAAATTATGTTTTAAGTGTGTTTTAACCCAATCAGCTATTCTCATTTCGTAAACCACATTTTTCAACCCCCATCCCTAATTGTTTATAATATTTTTACCTTGATTTCCAGCATTTACCAGTGAGGCACCTAGGGAGTTATCAGCATGAAATTTGGCATGATGGTTCATAATAACATGAAAAATAATAATCCGCCGGGAGGCAAGCGATATTCCACCCCTTTTGTTCTCTACCACCCTTAGCTTGGGAAAAACGTAAGGTAGTATTTAATACATTTTGAATATTTCAATTGCTGATTCAAATTATGAGTCGATGTGTTATAGTCCAGTCAACAAATCATTTAAACAAAAACAAACAATTTTTCACCCCCAACCCTAATAATCATACTTTGCAAGGATACAAGGCTTAAAAGTGGCGGGGGCATTCAAAATTCCCAATTTTAACAACAAATATGGCCAACGTTCACTTTCTTACTCGGTTCCTTCTACGTTCAACTTGATGCCCTCCTCACTGAAAACCTTGTCTAACATTTCAAAAATTAAAACTGAACTAAAATCTTATCTTCTTTCTGACACCTTTTGACAATGTTTTCCGATTTATTTATTTATTTTTCTAAGCTCTTTGTTCTTTTTCTGTAATTTTTTGGATTTCACAAATTAACTGAATATGTCATGCAACCAAAGTATTTATACATACATGTTTTTCATGTTTATTTTGGTTATATGTTCCGTTCTCTGTATTGTCACCATCTTAAATAATTTATTAATTGTCTTTACCCCACAGTTAAGCCTTTTTCAGGCTTTGTGGGTTTTTTGATTATATTCTTGTTAGATTTATTTTGTTATTCAGTCTTTGTTGTTTAATTATTTATTTGTACAATTTTGCTATGGATAAAATTTTAAAAAACAAAATATAAAAAAAAAAAAAAAAAAAAAAAAAAAAGTGACAAACACTGTTTAGTAAGTTACCAACATGAAATTTGGCATGGTGGTAGATAAAAATATAAGAATTACTATTCCGTTGGGAAGTAAACGATATTTCACCCAAGTACATCCCTTAAAATTGGAAAGAGTGTTCAATGATTCGTTTTTTTCATGGGTGGTTATCTGGAAGAAAGTATTCAATTAAAAAATCTAATTAAAATTCAATAGTTTTGGTTTATTTAAGAAATACAATAATAAGCATGTTATGCGTTGGTATCTATGATTACATGGTACAAGGTGGTATTTTATAGCAGCTTCTTTTCTCAATGCAGTTTCTAAACAAATGACGGTTTGTTTGTCTGAAGTGACAGTGTAATATCACAGCCCCAAAAACTCGTAACAACTTGTATGAAAATACCACCTTGTACCATGTAATCATAGATACCATACCATACATAGATACTTGTAACATGCTAAACAAATGTTGAAAATCACTATTAGGGCGGGGGTAAAAAGAATCACGAGAAATTAGGTTGATTGGATGGAAACATGCTTAAGCATAATATTATTGGATAATTTTAATAATTACAATGTATAGAATATGACCTATGTACCAAATCCAATTTTAAGGGATGATAGAGGGCACTAGGGTGAAATATCGTTTGCCTCCCAACGGAATAGTTATTCTTATATTTTTATCTATCACCATGCCAAATTATATGCTAATAAGTGTTGATGAAAAAAATCACTATTAGGGGTGGGGGTAGAAAAAAACGCGAGAAATTAGGTTGATTGGATGGAAAACATGCTTGAGCATAATATTATTGGATAATTTTATAATTTCAATGTATTGAATACGACCTAGTACCAAATCCAATTTTAAGGGATGATAGAGGGCACTAGGGGTAAATATTGTTTGCCTTCCAACGGAATAGTAATTCTTATATTTTTATCTACCTCCATGCCAAATTTCATGTTGGTAACTTACTAAACAGTATTTGTCACTAAAAAGTATGATTATTAGGGTTGGGGGTGTGAAAAAAATTGTTTGTTTTGTTTAAATGATTTGTTGACTGGACTATAACACATCGACTCATAATTTGAATCAGCAATTGAAATATTCAAAATGTATTAAATACTACCTTACGTTTTCCCAAAGTTAAGGGTGGTAGAGAACAAAAGGGTGGAATATCGCTTGCCTCCCGGCGGATTATTATTTTTCATGTTATTATGAACCATCATGCCAAATTTCATGCTGATAACTCCCTAGGTGCCTCACTGGTAAATGCTGGAAAATCAAGGTAAATATATTATAAACAATTAGGGATGGGGGTTGAAAAAATGTGGTTTACGAAATGAGAATAGGCTGATTGGGTTAAAACACATTAAAACATAATTTTAATAACTAATTTGAATAAAAAATTGTTTTTTGGGTTAGAGCTATGAATTATTCTAATTTTAGGGGATGATTTAGGGGGTGTTGGGGGTGAGATATCGCTTGCCTCCCGGCGGATTTTAATTCTGATATTTTTATCTACCCCCATGCAAATTTCACGCTGGTATCCGGATTTGCAATATTCAGTGTTCCTTCCCATTACAGCTCTCACATTATATAAAAACAGAACAAGACCGTCGATTGACAGGGATTTTTATTTTACATTGTTAATCAATAAGGATGGTACAGAATGTTTTTATTGATCCAGGGTGGACAAAGAGGCGGGGATACCGCACCCAACTTGACATTAAAGTACTAGGCACCTATGTATAACAACAAAAATTTAAAAGCTGTGAAGAAAAATATTGTATTCAATTTGTATCCTTCTTAGACATTCTGTTGATGAAGTAGCTTTGCTCTCTCTTATGGATAATTAAAAATTACCACTTATACAAAAATTACAATAAAAAATATGTTTACAATGAACTGTGGTTTTGTTTAATTATTTATCATAAAGTATTGTTATGGAGTAAGTATAAACCACATCTAACAATGCATAAATTGTGTCCCGTCCCATTTTCGCAGTTTACTGCGCGTTACACTTTTGACTACGTTTACTATCGAGGAGATCAAAGTATTTGCATTAGGACAAAACAAAAAATATCTACGTGTAAAGAATGTCGTCCGCCATTTAAATCTATCCCCATGTTTTAAGAAAATGTTGATGGTTTAACCGTAAAAAAATATAGAACATTTTAGTGTAATTCTGAAAATGTTTAAATTTCCCCGCCATTGTTGATTTTCACCTACCTTATTGTTGCAATCCAAAATAAATTGTAACATAATGTACGCCCATGTCTTGGGAATACAACGCACTACATTTCGTTTTTCTAATGCAAAAATTGCAGAATGTACAATATGGTTTATAACGCAAAGTGCGATCGACGCCGCGCATCCAAGATGGCGTCGAAAATCTATGACTGTACACGCATTTCAAGACCACAACGTCATTTTTCTAGTGGGTGATGAAGTAGCCGACGATTTTATTTTGGTTTCGCGAAAATAGTACCGCCTGTATGGGTCAAAGCTGAAATATGCGTTTTTAGCCTTCGACCGCCGCACTATTCTACTAATGGTACTCCGGCCTCCCATGATGCACGTTACGCCCACCGACAGTGCTGCCCCTGGATTTTTACTTTAAACTCCTATACACACGTCATGAGTATCAATACGCATGCGCTAGCGGCTAGACTGTACTTGCAGCGAAGGAGTCCTGACGTCACAAACTAACATCTCTCACATACGGTCACATCTTCCGAACTCAACAGTCCATATCAACGCGGTTTTGCATATCAGTTATGATTACGTAATGATTTAATAACTTAACTACTATAACAATGGTTAAGTCCAGTCTATATTTACGGTTGAATATTCACATACACCACCAAAAGCACGATGTACGCTATGAAGGTAAAATCTTCATTAGGAAAAAAAATCATCCATGATTATACAAATTATTTTCAATCTTACACACACTCACAAATCGTGTACACTTTTATGATGTGATATTGGTTTAGTTAAATGTGTTAGTTATACAATACCCTTAGAAAATACTTTATATTTTTACAGGATTTGAATTGCATCTTATTTCGGTGGCAGAGTACACTATTGTTACAACAAAGTACACAACATTTTTCACGTAATGGGCCACATAAATATCACACAATGAAAATTAATTTTTCAAATTAATTTGTCGGGAAATACTCCATTAGGTGAACTTTATTATATAGAAATCAATCGAGAAATTAAAATCTCCATTTCAGCGGGGTATAGAACCCTGGTCTCCCGATTGCAGGTCGGGTCATTTATGTTTCATCGTTGTTACATTATTATAACTAAATATTAAATAATCACATTCTTCAGTTAATTTCTAAAAATACTGACAGCCGGTAACTCCATAAATATTTTAACATAACACAAGATAGGCGCATCATCACACGATGCCGTAATTTTCTCTCTTGTGCTGTTATAATAAAGCACTAAACATCAATTTGTACTCTCAAGATTAATATTGTGAGCAGAGCAGGTGAACAAACATCCAGCTAAAGAGGGTTTAAAGTGTTAGTCTACTCATCAAAGTGGAAATTCGTAAATAATTAACATTTTACCCTGTGTGTGAAATATGTTTTAGTAGTCGTGCTGTGTTGCCTTAAGACTTAAGGTGTATCAACTTTTAGCGAGTGTAATCGTCAGGAAAGATGCGAAATTAAGTTTGTGTCACGACGACGACGCTACAGTTTTAATACCTAATTCAACTTAATTTAAACTAGAATACCTGCGCTACGTTGTGGCTTACAAGGGTAACGAGAATTTCGGTTAAGGAAGTTTGTTGCAAAACTTAGGAAACCTTGCTAAATCGGAGAGAGAGAGAGAATTGATTTATGCTCCAATAATTTTTAAGAAAATGGTGTTTTTAAGGTACGTAAATTTTAACGCGGTATTTGAAATTAACTGTTCTTGAAAGTTATAGAAGTTTTTTTGCCGAAACTTTTTTCACTTCACCGAATTCAAATAGCACGCTTTAATTAATGGATATCATATTTCTTTTTACCGTTGCTATAATATGCATTTTCGTGTGGGGGTAAAAAAAAAACAGGTAACATTGTGTGCAATAATATTTAAAATGGTATTCACATGCTAAACAAAAAAATATATTGCTTCATTCTAATAATTGGTTATGATTTTTTTTATGTTTTCAACATGACTCGTGAAAAAGTATCAAAATTGTTAATTTTTTAGCTGGGTTCCGTCGGCAAAAAACTTCCCTGAGAAATTGTATTGAGACAATATCTGACCCCGTGACCTTGGAAAGTTTTGGTTTAAAAATACATTTTTATTTTTATTTATTGACTTTTTTAGCTGTTCTGTACAAACACAATGTTTTGTTTTTGTAATTTTTGCACGTTTTTCTTTTTTTATTATTATTAAATAAATTGTATTGACAACAGTGGGACTTATATTTACAATGTATGGTTAAAAAATGTTGATAACAAGTAGTCAAAGTTGCAAACTATGTTTACGGTCTCACACTCGTGTTTAAACACCCGGTAACTCCACTATATGTTTAATTAGGCATATTAACTATAGGCTACCCGGCACCTCCACCAAATTTTTATGTAGTGTCTGTTGTGGTTTTTTAATCGTCATTTTTTGATAAATACTGCTACTATTCCGTGGAAATATTATTTTGACAAGATTAATAAAACATGATAAAACAGTGATGTCTTAATATGTGTTAAAATATTATAATAACCTGCTATATATAGGGGATCATTCCCTGGCCCCTTACATTTTACCATCTTTATGATGGATCTGCCTCAGAGTGTGGGTTCCAAAATGAGGCATTACGCTGACGACTGTACATTATATTGGGTGATAAAGTCTCAAAATGATGTGCAGCTGCTTCAGGATGATTTGAATAACATTGAAAAGTGGTGTAAAGTCATTTATATGTTGATAAACCAAACTAAATAACATCACATGTCCATACTAATGCCAAGAAGCCAAGGACAAACTGTATATAATATAAACGGAAAAACAATTGAAAGTAAATCATCTTTAAAAATTCTCGGAATAACTATTACAACTGATACTAAAATGGAATGTACACACAGAAATAGTTCGATGTAAGGCCGCTAAATTGTTGATTTTCTATCTAGATCTTTGTACGGTGCTCGTTCTTGTGTTAAAAGGATTGTCTTACTTGAGTCTGGTGAAGGCAGGTATTGTTTATGGGCCGACTTCACGGTGCAACCTTGTCAAACTAGAGGGAATTCAAAACAGAGCAACTAAATTCATAACACACAGGAAGGACTGCGGCAAAGAAGAAAGGGGAGGAGCTTTGCAACTTGTTTACGTTGGAAAACTCTTTGAAGAGATTCACATTATGCTTTCTCAAGAAAATGTTTTTAAATATAGTAGATGTAGACCCTTTGTAGAGAGTTCAGTTGGGGTACAACAGAGGAGTAACGCTGTGCCCTCCTTTCGAGCGCACTGTACAGCATCAACACGGATTCTAATTGCCGCGCTGTTGCATTTTACAATACTCTAAAGCTTGACACCGGGGAATGCAGGGAACCCAGTTTTTTTCCAGATGCAAGTTAATTGTTACTTCAAAGAGAGCAAACAGTCTGATCACCACGCACCTTTCCGAACACAGAACAATTTATTTATATATTTATTTAACGTCTATTCTATTTAACTATAATTCTGATTTACAATAGAGGATAATATTCTGTCTTCGAAAATTCATACTAAATTTTCTGTAGAATGGCAATTAAAATATGTTAATATTAGTTGAAATAAGTTATTTTTTACAAAAATAATTGTATAAAGTAAACATATTCCAATGTTTAAAATTGCTTAGAAGTTTGTTTGAAGCTGCCGTAGAATATATAGTATTTAACTACAGCTTAGTGAGGTTTGCTTGAAATCTAATTATTGTAAACAGCAGTTTCCAGCTTGGAAGAAACTTCAATTAGTCTTCTTTCTTTCTCGTCAATTACAATAATAAAACCATGGAAGCAAATGTAATTCTCTACGAAAGTACAGAAACAACGCCTTAAGGTTGAGAACTAGGTTAAACATTGACGGAAGTAATGTATGAGACGTTTCAATTTGCATTTCCCATTTAAAAAGGAGTAAGTAATACCACTTAAGCAAACAAACTGTACAAAATTAATAAAACTGGTATTTTTAAATAACAAAATTGCATATAATTGCGAAATATTCTAAAAATTAGCTAGAAACTAGGCCAGATAACTAATTAGTAACCATCCATTAAGAATATAGAACTATCGCCAAAAAGTTCCTGTCACTTCCATAATATTAACATAAATACTTCACATAATTATCAATGTTACAAATTAACTGAATACAATAATTGACTTAAGTATCACAAGGAATTTATTTGTTTCAATACATTTCAGAATTCACTGTTTTTATATTAATTAGTTGATAAAATACAAAAATTCTAGGTTTTGTCACGAATTTTACAATTGTTACAAACTATTTTTCTGACTGTCATACTTAACATTCACAAGGAAGTCATTCACGATCGGCATGATTATCTTTGCGCACATAACTTAAACACCTATAACTAACTTAACCAAATAAGATAACTAATTTCTTAAACATCATTAATTTACAAATTGACATTTACATATTTACGTTCATAAGACAAGTTGTTACAGTCTTTGATCCACGAATAATAAACATACGTGATTAGTTTGCTTGTAATACAAAGAGTTCAATGTCATTGTTTAGAAACTATATTGCAATCAGTTCCGTGCACCAGCGAAAAGTGCGCGTTGAGCGAGGCAGATGTGTCCTTGTTGCGCGGAAAATCTCTCACCCACGACCTGTCGAATCGAAGTCGTTGGCTCAACGGAGTTCCGCTTTTATGATTTCATTGTGTAGTGAGGTACAAACCCAGTCTCGCATTCACAAAAATTTAACCTCTACTCTGTCACCTAACATATAATAATATGCTCAGTCCACGGTTGTCCCCTGATATGTTATTTTAGACACAACACTACACATTTACCTGGCATATTAATTCGATATGTGTATAACTATTTTAAAATGAAAAAAATGTACACACGCTCCATAAGGCAACTAAAACACAAACCAAAACAAATAAATTGAAATTTATGATAGCCACAGGTTGTCAGTCATAAAAAATTTAACAAATTAAAAACTTGCAAATGTATATGAATTATAATGTCGTGTCCATGGAATCTACCAAACAATAAATTTGATTGACATAGTAAAGTAATCATTGACGGATATTTTAAATTCCTATAATTTTCCCATTAAGTGTCCTAGACAACATGTGGCTCATTTAAAATTGCATTGTTTAGGATTTATAATTTAACATATTACATTATGATTATATAACAGCAAACTATTAATAAAGCATAGTGGAATGTCCAAAAATTATTTTAGATAATTAATTTCTGTTCTACTTCTGTCTTTAATATAACATAATGGCTTGTCCTTCATTTCAATTATTTTGTTTCATTGTTGCTGTAGTTTTTCTAGTGTTTCTCACTGTCAACTTGCATATTATTATAGATGTCAATATTGCCGGCTGCCAAATAATGTAGATTGTAGACTTAAGCTTACCTCTTTAAACACTACATCCCACGTTCAAAGGCAAAAATAATTCAGATTTCTTTAAAAATGCAACCGATTGTACTACGTGAATCTACAAGAGAAGATTTATTCTTTAAGTGGATGTATCATTTTATTCATTTGCAATATGATTTTTAGAATTATTGTTCCTTTTAGTTGTAGTAAATTGACAAAACTATCATTGATTAGAAATTGGGTTTTTTAAGTTTTGAAGAATTTATTTAGTATATTTTTTTTTTTTAAAACAAAGTTATACCAGTCTCAAAATGGTTGCCTTTCAGAAACAGAATAGAAAATGGACATTAAAAAAAACATGGAATATTTAAATTTTCATTAAACAACTAAAAAAAAAAAAACATACATAATACTAAGTAGCTGTGAAGTGTTTTCTAGATTTAAAACGGTAACAGATTATTTCCATTATTATTTGTTGGGACGCTCATTTATAAGAAACTCTTTATAATTTAGATCTATTATGATTAGATTCATATGTTGCTTGAGTTTTTAAGGTTACATAACGCAAATAATTGGATGAGCGTAGCGAGCGAAGCGAAGATTCCATTCACTACACTGGAGAAAAAAATCCGGAATGTTTTTATTTTTATTTTATTTTTTTTTCTGTTTGTATTTTTGTGTGTTTGTTAACACGATTCCGGCTAAACCAAACTCCCAATTTTGATGAAATTTTATGGAGGCCTTCGAAAAACTCTGAACTTAGAAAATGCCACGTTTTTGAGCGCAATCGAAAAAAAAATTCTCATGAAAATCGCAATTTTTACGATTTGTTTTGATTTTTTTTAAAAATTTCTTCGACTTATAACACCTACATGTAATCCGATTTTAATGATTTTTCACAGAAAATCTAATTTTATGAATTAAGATATTCTTGGGGAAATTGAGCGCAATCGAAAAATTATTTCTCATGAAAATCGAAATTTTACAGTTTTTTTCGATTTTTTAAAAATTTTCGACTTATAAAGAAACCCACACGCTTTCTTCGATTGTAATGATTTTTTCACAGAACCTTAATTTTTTGAATTAAGATATTCGTTGAAATTTTTGGGCCCAAACGAATAATTTATTACTTATGAAAATCGCAATTTACGATTTTTTTCTTTTTTAAAAATTACAATTAATAAAAAAATAAAGAAAATTTTTAATTTAATTTAATTTAATTTTAAAAAAATCTTCGACTTAGTAATAATTTTTTCACAGAACAACAGAAAATCCGCATGCCACATGGCAGCTCAATGCACCAATTACGCTCATCCAACAACGCGGCGGGACTTAAGCGTTTTCCTAGTAAATTAATATTACTCCAAAATCAATCAAATTATTAACACTAGCAGTGAGTGTGTGTGTACCCAAAATTTCATTTCATTTTGGGTATTTGGTGGTTGACACAGTAGTCAAAAAAAGGTTCCCGATTTTCGGGTAATAGCAAATACATTTTGGGGATGATGGTGGATGTGCCTGTCCAGGATTACGTACTTTTTGGTGGAGGTGCCGGTCCAGACATTTTTTTCCCTTTATATCTGATAATACAATATGTTATTCGATAAAAAAAACAATGAACAGAAATTAGAAAATGAAGTGGGAAAAAATCATAATTTAAAATGATTCACAAGTAACGTTAAATATCAATTTTTTAATGTAGTATTTAAACGACCGTCTTTTGTAACCGTGTATGTGCTTATAAATTAATTTACATTATTTTTTTCATGGGTTGTGACATGAATTATTTTTTATCATTGTGTGTGATTTTTCTTTAGTTTTAATCGATTATCTTTCCTGAATTGTATTCTTGCAAATCTTAACTAATTACAATCATCAGATGTGGTTTAGCTAGTTGTGAATAATTATAAACATTTATACTATTAATAATTTTAGATTCATTTCACTGCATAAAAGAATCCAAATTTCACCGACAGTGTTGGCTCAAGTGTTTTTTTTTATTATTAATATTTTGCATTCATTTGTTTAATATAATTTAAGTTTAACAGACTAAACATGCCATTGTATATATTTTTCTTTAAATTGAATGCAAGAGCAACAGAAAAAGCATTTGCCCCATAGTACTTTCGTACTTGTTAACCTTATTACAAAATATCCCCACATTACAAAAAGAACAACGTATCATGTTAAAATACATATCAAATAAACACAACATAATATTAATAAAACATTAAAAAACACTTCTACATCAACGAAAAAAGATTTTTAAATAAATTGCTAATTAAAAAACCTCTTAATACCTATGTTGAAACATCTGTCACTTTTTAAATCATTTGGTAGAAGATTCCACAACGAATCAGATCGATTAAAAAAAACATTTTGGTACGCCAATGTTCTAGCCCTAGTAGGTGGTATTAAGGGAACACCCGTGTTGTTTCTAGATAGTTGTCTTCCACATATTGATATTCTGAGGTAAGGATCGACATCAACTTATCTTGTTAAAATTTCTCTCAACAATCTCACATCAGCTAGATTACAAAAATTTCCAATGGAAGGAATGTCACAGTGCAAGACTCTTATTCGGGCGGTCCCGGTTTCGAATCCCGTTGATAAAGGCAATCCTGACTGAAGGTTTTTCCAGAGGTTTTACTCGTTACGTGGCTCGACGTTTTGGTCATTAATGCGAATGCAAGGGATTGAATCCTCTAAACCAGCTTTCGGACATTCCTTCACAAATGTTCCAACTCCAATACCCAGTTAGCAAGCATTACAGCCTGGCAAGTTTTCCCACGAGAAATTAAAAGAAAATCAACAATTTGGAATAGTACGGTTTTGATTAAAATTTCCAGCGCAATGCGAACATAAATATTGTTCGCAATCTTAAGAGAAAACGTAACCTCCTACTCAGGAACTAAGCCGGGTTTGATTGCGGCTCCGCTCACAGGAATCTCGTGTCTAGCTACACCAATAAGGGAGGTTAAATCACAGTCAAGCGAGATTGCCTTGTTCGTCTGGTTGAAAGGAAAGCCAAGGCGATAACTCAAAGATGTCTACGCCACCAGTGTGGTTCTTACCAATAGCTACAGCAGTTTGGAAATAAATCAATCTCATCGGAATAGATTTCTGGAGATGTAAGACACAAACGACAATAAAGTCAATAAGGAAAACCGTTCTCAAAACTACGTATTTCCTAGTATTTTTTTTAAACCTGATACAGTTGATATGACACAGATTCTGTTATTATTAGATCAATCCAATTCACTACACTAAACATCAAGTCCCCTTGATAAAGTATTATGAAACATTCTTACCGAAAATGACAACAAAACGACATTAATTTTCAGTACCACATTAGTTAACTATTCCAACTAAATTAAAATATTTTAAATAACCTTCCGAAGGAAATTTAAACAAACACATCCAGAAAATGTTTTAAAGATAACATAGAAGTAGGGAATTCTGTAATAAATTAATAGGACGTTAGCTTTCCAATATTATTTTTGTTTGCCTAAGTTTGCACTAACTGTCTTTACACTGCGCTAATATTATTGTTTATTGTGTACAATTTACTTGTATTTTCTACAAAATAAAATACTATCGTTATAATTTGTTTGACAGACAAATTAATGTAATTTTTTTTTCTTATAGCCATCAATAAAATGGATATAATTGTTATTAGTTAAAATATATTGTCAGATTTGATGTACTTGCGTTTTTAAATCAATTTTAATCGTATAGATTAAATAAAAATGTATATTGAAATTATCCAACTGGTTAAGCGATCGATTTAAAACTCAAATAACGGTTTTTTCTGTCATTCACTACAAACAATCCACTAATATTGAATAAATTGTGAAACCGTGTATAAAAATAAATACATTTTTGTAGAGTTCCCGCTGTAGGGTATACACATCAGATTTTACCGGTGTGACCCTCTTCAGTAGTATATTGCAGATAGCACAATTGTGAAGGGATGTCCGAGAGCTATTTAAGAGGACTCAATCCCTTGCATTCGCATTAACGTCTGAGAAAAACCTCGGACAAAACCTTCAGTCAGGATTGCCGGTCATAACGGGATTCGAACCCGGGACCTCCCGAATCAGAGGCGAGCGCTTAACGCTCGAGCCAACACAATGGATTAACTCTAGCAACTTATATTATAAAAAGTACTTTAGTAATTGCCTTCTCAGTTCTCACTAACCTTGTAACCACGACTGTGTGGGACCAGACGACATATCCTAGAGCTTCTGTCGTGTTGATCAACAAATGACACAGACTGACCTTTAAAACTCGATAGACGATAAATTATGGTGAAGATTACAAAAGTCATGACGTCTGGGCTGAACTGTGACATTCCATTCATCATTGAACCATATGGAATAGGGTTCTTTGAGTCCCTACGAAAATTGAGATAAAAACTGCTTCTTACAATTTTCAAGGTCTTTGACAAAAGCTTAAACCCTTTGACCATGGAGTTATAAAATTAATAGCACTGGCGTATGCTTTGACTAAACGTTATAACTTCAGCGAAATTGAATATTATTTTGTATTGTTTAGGTTTGTTTTGAGATGTTTTTGCTACTTATGATTTCGTTTGTTAAATTACATGACGGAAATAGCAATTAATTTCTTTAACAATTTTTTATTTTCATTATCAAAGAGTTTTTTTCCACTCAACTGTTTTATTTAAAATTGTTACTGTACGAACTCTTCCAAGTACAAAACGAAAATTCTTTTTCTTCTTGTTTCATTTTGTATTTTGAAACGACTCATGTATAAAGGTTAAAATGTCATAATAAATTCGTATTTAAGTTCATTTTCATTTTAAAAAATCACAATTACATACTGAATTCAGTGAAATGTCGTTTAAACAAGCCCTGAACTAATTATAAATTTTAATTAATTAACAAGATAATCGACGTGATATTAATAATACATTATGTTTTCGTGAAAAGCCTGTCCAGTGTGCAATGCATGCCCCTCTACAGGTGTCTAACCAGGTATGTTGGAGTTAGGACAATTTTTTAAGGGATGCCTGAGGGCTGTTTAAGATGATTCAATCCTTTGCATAT
Source organism: Sweltsa coloradensis (assembly GCA_024449915.1). Classification (NCBI taxonomy): domain Eukaryota; kingdom Metazoa; phylum Arthropoda; class Insecta; order Plecoptera; family Chloroperlidae; genus Sweltsa; species Sweltsa coloradensis. The sequence continues at coordinate 4,367 of JAMZAV010011421.1, read as the reverse complement.
GCATAAACGACCGAGAAAAACCTTGGAAACATTTTTCAGTCAGGATTGCCGGTCTCGACGGGATTCGAACCCGGGACCTGTGAATCCCTAGACCCAAATATGATTTCTAAAGAATGCAGCAAATACGTCTGAAAAGTAAGTAGATTGTAAGAGGGGCTTAATAAAAGAGCGGATAATTTTTTTTGAAATTCTTTTGACGGGACATAACCTCAGAATCAACAATTTTATTCAAATTACGGGAATCAGTTGCTCGAGTTCAAAATTGAATTTTTAGCAGCGGTTTTTTGTATATTATTTCTACACTCTTTTATCTACAACCTAAATATGAGTATTATTGGTTTTATATGATTTCAGGCGTTGCACGATTAAAATTTGAAATTGTACCGGCAGGCGAAAAAAATTGTGCAACGCAACAAGCCATATAAATACAAAAATCCTTTTATTTAGGTTGTAGATAAAGGAGTGTAGAAATAATATACAAAAAACCGCTGCTAAAAATTCAATTTTGAACTCGAGCAACTGATTCCAGTAATTTGAATACAATTGTTGATTCTGAAGTAATGTCCCGTCAAAAAAATTTCAAAAAAATAATCCGCTCTTTTATTAGGCTCTCTTACATTCTACTTACTTTTCAAACGTCTTTACTGCATTCTTAAAAAAACATATTTGGGTCTAGGGATTCCCCTTAGAGCCAACCATGTCGGTATCAACGTGATATTAATCTTTTCTTCGATTTGTTATCAAAAATATTATAATTATACAATTTATATTGAACTGTTTGTCATGTACTTCTTTAATCAATTAGCATTTTAAATATTTCTTAATGAAATATTATATATTTGGTGATATTTTTTTAGCTGTTTTTGACTTCATTTTACTACTGTAAAATTATCTGTTTAATTTGGTGGATCATTGTGGTCACCGGTTAGTCAGCTGATAATAAGTTGGTTTTCTCTCTCTTATGAATGTTATTCAACTGCACATATTTCACATAAAGCTTTAAAATACACAATAATTTCAATCGAAACTGTTATTAGTTTGTACTTACACTCTCTTGCTGTCACAAATTTATCACCATTTATTTATTGAAAATCGAGAAAGTGTAGCTTGGTAGTATCTACATACCCAACACATTACTTTCGACATTTTAAGTTGAGCAAAATGCTTAACACGAGTCGGTATACAGAAATAACGACAGTTTTATTTCTCTTCATATCGCAAAAAAACTTAAATTTAATTGCAACAACCTATTTCGAAGTCGCAATGCTACATAATCGACGAGAACGTCGCTGCCTCGGCGCATACAACGTTCTGGTGGTAAGTCAAGACTTAAAGGGGTATTCACCAGATAAACTCAAAAAATATATTTCATTCGGGCTTACTTGTTATGAATTTACAAATCAACAGAAAAATTATTGGGTCCATTATGAGCCGAAAAAATTTGTCAAGCTTAATATTTTTCGAGCTAGGTCCCATCGGCAAAAATCTCCCATAAGAAATAATACGGAGACGAATTTTATGCCCCGTGACCTTGGAGGATATTGATCCAAAAAAATATTAGCCATTTTTGACGTAGTCGACAACCTTTTCTGTAAATCCGCTATATTTTGTTTGATGATTTGAGCAAGTGGTTCGGTCAAAATATGCTGATCACTAAGATAGGGTGTGATTTTGGAAGGCATATTTTTGCGTATTTGTGCACAGTTTCAAGGCACTATGTTATAAAGGGCCATTTGAGATTAATATGATTCTCTAGTATCTATGTAGAACAAAAAATATTCACGTTAAAGCCGATTTTAAAAATTCCCCAAAACGACCATTTTCGCCAAATTTCGAGCTCAAAAAACTGAAAGTTTTTTTGTGTAAAATCACAGTGACAAGATATAATTTTTTAAACGGTCACTCAGGTGGAGTTTTTTTGCTATAGTTTATGCAAAAAAAATGTGCAATAGCCCCTTTAAGTAACTGTTCTGCTTCAATTCGTCGCGCTAACGGTTGGTCTAACCCAGAGGTAATGGGAAGATTCAAGACACTCGATCTCGTAATGAGTGATTTACCTGCTCCACTCCACAACTTCGTTATTTCAAAACTTGAAACTAAGAAACTTCGTCTAAGAATTTTAATTTTAACGTGACGAGTATTAAGAAATAGCGTGGTGGATGGTGGGATTTTGCTGAGGTTGATAGGTAGGCATTTCTTCATTTAAAATTTGTTAAAACTTATTTGATCTATGGCCGTTAATGGTAAAAGTTTTAGACATACAATAATTCATGAATTATATATAAATATAATCAATTACATTTTTTGTTTCACCAACTGGGGATAGAACTAGAGGTTCTGGGTTCGATCCCCGTTCGGGGCATACTTTTATGGCAATTGCTATAACTCACTTATATTGTTCTCAAAGTGGGCTTTTGTTTAAAAACCTTATATTCATATAATATTACTCTTTCGTAGAAAATAACAAGGTTATCACTCCCGATTAATTTATCTTCAACCTTTTATAGCACACACATTTATATTATCAAACAAGATGATGGTTACTAAAAACTAACAAGTGATTTAATATAATTAACACAATTGTGAATGATTCATGTAGATTACGCAATAATTTAACAAAAAAATCAAAGTTAAACTTTAAATACACAAATTGTGAAAAAGGGAGACAACAAACGAAACTTTAACCCGGTTTTGAAAAAAATGAATTCTTAGACCCTTGGCTTTATTTATTTATTTATTTATTATTAATTTATGAATTGGCCACATTCAGCATTTTCTGCGATTTTAGAGTGATCAGTGATGTATGATGATGTCGAAGAAGGGAGGAGGGGAAACCCGGTACCGGCACGTAGCAGCTACTCCTTTCGAAAGTACCAAGGGGACCAACAGCTTTACGTCCCATCCGAAAGGACGGTTTAACCTTGACAGTCATATAGGTTCCTCCACTAACCCGGACTGCCGAGCAGACGTCGAGGAGAAAGAAGCCGTTACACTAGATCACGAACTCTCCATCTGCTCTAACCAGCGGTATACGTGAGTTTCAGGGCAGAGCGGTCACCCACTCTACTTCTGACTACGCCCGAAAGTCGCTTAACTTCGGTGTTCGAGTGGAAACCGGTTAAACGATCGCTGCTTCAACTCTATTCAGTTCTGTTATATCTCCACACAGTCACAATTTTTTTCAATTAAGGTCATAGGCGACTTATTTTCAACTATTAGCTAATTAAATAAACTCTCCGATAGAAGTGCATGCAAATGGGTGACATAACGCAAACTCATCTTGTCATGGTAATTTAATTGTTTCTTGGAAGTGGATCTAGTTCTATTGAATTAATGAACACGTTTTATGGAACAAAATAACTATTCAACTTCGTCGTTTTCAATATATTTATGTATTTTTCTTCTGCCTTTGCGGTAAAAGATGTCGAATTAAAAATGTTGTTCCTTTCTTTTTGTAATAGCTTCTTTCTCAATTTATTGAGTGTATAATATAATTGTTGCCGAAAATATAATATATTAATTGTTACCTCATTTGATAAAAATTATTTATAATACATTTGTATTGTGATGAACTTATGTAAAAAAAAACAAACAAACAAAATGCACTGGAAAGTCTTAAGTGATGGCAATTTAATTAACATTGCACACTTTAGTCCGGATGTTAAGAGACTTGACCTTGCATTTTTTGATACAAGCAAGGCACTTGGCACACGTGTTCTAGGGACCATACCCTACTAATTTTGACTTGGAGCCATCGTGATATCCCGTGCAGGCACCCGTTATTGCATGTTGCCTACCCCTGCTGGTTTGAAGGGTAGATTAGCAAAACAATTCGGTGTTTGGTGATAGAAACTTGAAATTTTTACCAAATGGGGGTAACATTAGGCTTAACATACTGGCAACGGGGAATTGCAGATTTCTTCATAGTTAAGGGATGATTGGGGTTATAATTTTGGGGGTTGAACATTTCGATTTAAATTTTTATTGATGACACCCTTGGTTTAATGTTGGATTTCTACGTTAAAGTACTTCCCAAAATCTTCAAACAAAATGATGGTGCTAAAAATATGACTAGCGACCCCTTATTTGGTCATAATGACCTGTTGACATAATTACTTGAGTAATGACCTATTTGTTAAATGGTTAAACATAGTCGTGTGACCACTCTATTTAAAGCTTAGATGAAGTAGAATAATAATAAATAATTTTAAACATGCCACGTTGACCTGTGACCTTTATCGTCATTTATTTGACCTTGATAACTGTTTCAGCAGGGATGCATAATGTATACTTATAGCACGTCCAAATTCATGTGATATATTTACTTAATAATGTACTCCAACATTGATAGTATTGCAACTTACTGT
>JAMZAV010011420.1:0-16580 GCA_024449915.1 Sweltsa coloradensis | reverse complement strand
CCTTTTGCATTCGCATTAAAGACTAAGGAAAACCTCAGAAAAAGTTTAGTCTGGATTGCTGGTCTCGACGGGATTCGCTTATCCCCTTGTCCCCCCGCGTCTCCCCTTACGTTCCTCCCCTTGGAAAGAAGTGGGGCGCTCTCCGAAGCCCCACTCTCCGATACCCCACCAACCCTTTAGTCTCCGATGCCCCACTCTCCGATGCCCCATCTACCTGCTTAAGAACCCATGTTACACCACGTAATATAAGGTTTGTTCGTTCGCGGACGTAGTGTTAACACTCAAAAAGTCAGGCTTCTAGGCGAGTGTTATGAGTGCCAGTGTTAACACTGAAACGAACGAACGGACCAAAATGGCTCATTTCTCAAAAGTGTGTACGAACGAACAAACCTATTAGCAAAACGGTCCTCTTACGCGGTTAAATTCAAATGTTAAAAATAAAATTCTCTATTGAACAGTCTTGTCTTGTCTCGTTTTCAAACTTGCCTATAACATTAAGGGGAGGGATATTGCCACCAAATATTTTTGGACCAAAATATTTATAGGTAAAGGGGTTAGGTTAGGTTAGGTTAGGTTAGGTTAGGTTAGGTTAGGTTAGGTTAGGTTAGGTTAGGTTAGGTTAGGTTATGTCAGGTTAGTTTAATTTAGTTTAGTTTAGTTTAGTTTAGTTTTAGGTTAGGTTAGGTTAGTTTAGGTTAGGTTAGCTGGTCATATATAGCTAAACGAACTAATATTATCATAAAACAGACATGACTCAACCATTGAACTCGACTAAGATTGAATAATATTCTAAAATTCGGAGAGACTTTGATAAAAGTTAGTAATTATACATAATATTCAATTCAACTACATACATATTTTATAAATAATCAGTTTGAGAAGACTATTCAATATACCATGCACTTTGAACTATTTGCATTTACCGCGCTGTGGGACATGCACTTACATTACGTGATGTAACATGCAGCAGGTAGGTGGGCCATCAGAGAGCGGGGTATCGGAGACTAAAAAGGTTGGTGGGGCATCGGAGAGTGGGGCTTCGGAGATGCGTCCAAAGAAGTATACATGGTGGTAGGTCACTCTTATAGAAATTGTTTTATCTTGGAGGCGCGAATAATCTTAGCTGTTAAAGCGGCCTAATACCAATAAAACTAATCGAACCCGGGACCTCCCGAATCAGAGTCGCGCGCTTACCGCCCGAGGCACGGACAACAACGCACTGCCGACACTGTCGGGTCCAATCATGTTATATGGAAGGACCTCTGTGTGGAAGAATATCGCTGGATCTGGGTGAACAGAAGATAATATAGCTAATAAAGATAGCGCAAGGAGCTATCAGACGGAATGCTCGAGCGAATACAGAGAGACATTGTTGCTGGGAACTGGCGGTCGAGTGGAGATTAGCGGACATTGGATAGGTAGAAGGACCAGCGCACGAATCACTCTCGAGCACGGACAACTTGACGTCAAGCATCCATAAGTTGCGAGCCTAATATCTTTTTTCCTATGAAAGCACTAACGTAGCACAAACTAACTGAACAAGTTTCGTTGGAAGGCCATGGCCGGAAGCTGGTTGGCCAACTTGACGTAAACCATATCGCCTACTACTCCTCGCATTTTCACCGCCCCTATCATCAACGCGGAGTTTGAAGATAGATCATCAGTCCAAAGATGAGGGAGGGGCAGTAGGGGTGGGGTGGGGTGGGGGAATAAATATGTTGGTTTGGTTTCTGAAGATATTGTAGTAATAAATATAGGCCTACCCTAATTAAATAAAACAAAAAATAATCATCATCATGAATGAAAATATAGTTTAATTTAAACACTTGTTGGCGTTCAACTTAAAAAAAACATGTTTGATCACAAGTCATTTAAAAAGAATCGACAAATTGACTACTTAAACAATATTTGTATAAAGGCATAATATGTTGTCTAGCCACTCAGCTGCAAGGTTGTAGGGAAGGGGGGGGGAGATATTATAATGCAATGTGCCTCGTTGTAACTTAGAAATTAGGCGGTTGCACCGGCCAAGGTAGGGTGACCATATTCGAAACTGTCTATAAGCCATCCTAGGCGGAGGCTCCAATTGTTCCTTCTGAAATATAGTAAATTCGGCCTCGTCTGAACAAATTTTTCTCGCTTTAAAAAAAAATCGTATTTAGAGTTTTACCCACTCCGTCACATAACTTATTTTAAGCCGACCAAGCCAACCCCGTAGGCGGCGACACCATAGACGAGCGAACAATGACCAACAATTAGATTGAGTCAGGTCGCGTTTTAGTGTTTTTCGTCTTTAGAAAAGACGCAGAATTACGTGCTTATTTACAAAAGGAATGCAGATGGTGTTTGGAGAGAAATAAATTGGACTAATGGCGATTTAAGAATAAAAACATCCTGGAATGTAAAACCAGGACATTTGGACGTCCCGATGGTGTCTCTCGGGATACCGGGACACGTGCCTGAAACCCTGGGTATAAACTGGGACGGTTGGTCACCCTGGCCAGGGGACTTTTTGATGTCCCTGTTAGGTGATTAATTTGGTGATGAGTTTTTTGGGGGCAGTTGTGAAGAGAACGTCCAATGGTATTTAATGAGGGCAAATCTCTAGCAATCCTATTAAGAAAAGCTTTTAAAAAACTTTGAGTCAGGATTGCCGGTGGTGGGTATCGATCCGGGACCTTCCGAATCAGTTTCACGTGTTATTTCTACGTCGATTAAACCAAAACATTTGATATTGATCGGGGAAAAGCCCCCTTTCAGAATATGCCATAAACGAGACAATGTGAAGGGCAATTACCCAGGCTTTATGCGAGCCATCTATGTGATATGTTTGTTTGATAGAACCTTGCATGCGAAAATTTTTTTGCGTACAAATAATTGTAAAAAAGTGTTCTTTATGTACGTGAAAACCCTATAGAATTCGCCGTTCAAGCGAATTTTAAATGGATTTTTAAAATTGGGGTATAAAAATGTTTGGTTTGCCAAGGTTATCCGTCCGCTATTGCAGAGCACTCTTAACGATAATTTAAAAATGAAAGGAAAATGACTGAAAGTCGGTTGAATGAAAGAGGAATTTAATAAAAAAGAAGAAATAATTAACATTTTGTTATGGGACAAAATCTTCATTTTGGCCATAATATGCAAACTTTGGGTCAATAAGAAAATGAAAGTTCTAGATGCAATATTTAATTTTGAGCAAATGATTTTTTTGTTTTCAACACACTGAGTATAAGGGAAAATAATTTTCTGAAATAATTGTTCGATGTGCATTTTTTTTTGTCACGTGGTACTGTGGTACAAATAAGAGTTTCAACCGGGGGAAACGAAAAAAACCGTACAAAACGTTATTTCATAAAATTATTTTCCCTTGTAAGGCTATACTCAGTCAAGAGACAAAGACGTGTTGAAAAAGAAATCAAAGCCTAAAATTAAGTATTGCACCTAGAACATTCATTTCCATATTGCCCCAAAAATTTGCATATAATTGCCAAAATGGAGCTTTTACTCGTCCATTTTTTTTCCTTTTTTTTTTCATCTTTCACCCAACAAACTTTAGCCAGTTTTCGTTGCCCTTACAAAATATCGGTAAGATTCCCTCTGGAATAGCCTCAAAGAACCTGCATTCTTTGTTCGTCTAACTCTAAGACGATCACTCTTCCGCCTGTAGTGATAGCACGTGTGCCCGAAACTGAGTAACACTGATAAATGTCCGAGGCTGGAATGTGTAGAGAATGTAATACATTAGGAAAACATTTGAATAAATATTACGCAACAGTTGGTTGACCCGAGGATTCCAACTGTCACATTCGAAACAGCAGCTGTCAAATACAAAACGGGAAAATGAAAAGGAGCTTTCTAAATAATTAATACTAATCAATATCTGTTACAGGATAGATGGGCTTCAGATAATAAGTTGGGTTAGTTAGCCTATGTGATTTACGCGGCACCATATTAGTTTGCACTCGATAAGAATAAGCGGAAGCATGCTCAACTTTGACAAATTCACTTTGTCATCGTTCGTGTTGTCATGGTCGTCATCGTCGGGGAGGTCCTCGATGGGTAGGGAGGTGTACCCGACGACGACTGCCAGAGCTCGCCTATTCAGGGAGTACTCCCCTAATTGCTAGCTGATGTAATTGCGTTATTTCAATCAAACCATGTATAAGAATGAAGTTAAAACGATGTTTTTTAAGAAATGCGATTACGTAATTTTTTGTTTTGCCGATCGGTAATTATATTTGAATTTACCACACTTCCTTTGCAAACCTCACCAAAATGTTTAGGGGCCATCAAAGCCCAACTCGCATACCTTCTCGTGGTTTGGCCCGTGAGTGGGGAAAAGTTTCACTTCCTGAAACTAATAGCGAGCTCTGGGTCGTCGTCGGGAACTTTCCCCCTTCCCTTTGACTACCTCCCCGACGGCGATGAAAATACAACCCGGACGGATGATGACACAGACGAAGACACCACGACTTTGGGGGAACCCCTGCCCTCCCCATTCGCTTGGGCTGGTTCTGACCACACAGGCCTGTCCACCCCTTGTCCCCCCGCATCTCTCCCTTACTTTCCTCCCTTGAAAGAAGTATACATGTGGTAACTCACACTATAGAAATTTTTTTATCTTGGAAGCGCGAATTATCTTAGCTGTTAAAGCGCCCTAAAACTACTAATAAGTACTAATCTAATACCAATTTTTTAGGAGAATCAAATACAAAACCTTGATTCTATTCACACGCTTATATCCATTGTCTAGCAGATCTATTCTCTAAACTAGATTTTTCAAATAGTGGTCTTCTTCGAAATAGTTTTAGAAAGCTTTTATATTTTCCCCTGATACGGTGGCAAGGACGAAATGGCTGTCCGTTTACAATATTGGGCAGGGAATAAACAATAGAAGATAGAAGATACTAAGTCGGGACAAAATTCGAGCTGTGCAATGTGAGGTAGGAGGAGCTCGTGGCTTACTCCCGCCGAGAAAATGTTTTGTGCCAACACAAAGTGACTTGAGATCTGTTTTCTTTCTTCCAAATAAACTTTCAAATAAACGCTAATCATCGTATCATGCACAATGCCCAGTTTACTTTTAACTTGAATAATTATTTTATTTCTCGATTTGGTTGGTCGGGAAAAAACTCCCATAGGTGTAATTGTTTTTATTTACTACAATTTAGAAAATTTAAAAAAAGTCCCGGTTGGAGCGGACTTTTTTAATTTCTGAATTGTAGTAAATAAAAACCCACACAACAAAACTTGTAAAAATACAGCCAAACCTTACACACTCAAAGAAATGAGATCTAAAACAAGGGCCAAGCTCACATGTACCCTTCCACATTTGCGCATTATTAATTCATAAATATACAGTGTCCCGTAACAACATCCTAGAAAGCTTGGGAAAAAAGAATTTGCATGGCCATTACGTTTAAATTATTTTTGAAAAAAAGAATTTTTTATGAACTATTATGTTTAAATTAATAGTTGAAATTCTATTTTGCCAAGCTTTTCTAGGATGTTGTTACGGGACACTGTACGTTTATGATTAAGAATGCGCAAAAGTGGGAAAGGGGAGATGAGCTTGGCCCTTTTTTTTAGATCTCATTTCTTTTGAGTGTGTAAAGGTTTGGCTGTATTTTTACAAGTTTTTTGTTAAGTATGGGATTTTCATTACTTTTTCAAGTTCCATTTGCAAAATTATTTTTTAAAATATAATAATTTTATCAAAGTTTTATTTAATTTCTATGGATTACCAAGTAACAATAGGTGTTAAAAAATCAAGTGGCCAAAGACTTGCTTTTTTGTAAACAATGTAGACGATTATATGTCAAGTAACTATAGTTACTTGTTGATTATATTCTTGCATAAGGCTTATATATGAAAAACCCTTTTTTGGAAGCCTTCCAGCAAACTTTTTCAACTTTTTTTCCTAAAGCGAACATCACTATTACCTTTGAGTATGTTTATATACTCAATGCTATTACCTTAATGTCCATGTAAAATATGAACGTTGTAGCCCCACCCGTTTGGTCAGAATCGCTGGCAATCGAAACTGGACGAATTAGATAGTAGCCAGTAGTAGTAACTAACATTGTTTCAAGTCATATTTTCCAACCAAATTTGGGATTGTGTTGTTGGGTACATAAATCCCCTCGATTTTGATAGTTTTCAAGTTCACATCACGTTTTATGACGGCTGGGTAAAAACCTCGAAATCACCCCCAACTCTTGTTGCTGTATAAGGTTCCAGAGTGTGTAGCGCACCGCGGTTGGCTGCGGCGTCCCTAACGGGCAAACCCAGGTAATTTTTTTTATGTTTCAAACACTTACAGAAATAAGATTACTTTGAAACAAATAACTTTTTGCAAAAGACGCTTTAAATGAAAAAGATATTTACGTATTTATAATGCCCGCTGTAGGTTTCTCGGGCCCAACCCTCTGTATTTCTTTTTTTGCAAATAAGAGTTTTCCGGTATAAGGCCCGAAATGTACGAGCCGAGGGCTGAATAGGACGCAATCCTCCTCTCCTTGGACAAACCCTTTTTCGTGTCAGCATTGTCGGTGGACGGCATCGGGGGGGCTGACGACCCTTCCGAATAAGTGTTGCGGGTTTGAGCGACGTGCTATCTCTGTCTGTCTATCTTCTGTCTGTCTGTCTGTCTGTCTGTTGTCTGTCTGTCTAGGTGTCTGTCTATCTGTCTTCTGTCTGTCTATCTGCCTGCCTGCCTGCCCGTCCCTGCCTGCTGCCTGTCTGTCGCTGTCTGGTCTGTCTGTCTGTCCCGTCTGTCTGTCTGTCTGTCTGTCTGTCTGTCTGTCTGTCTGTCTGTCTGTCTGTCTGTCTGTCTGCCTGTCTGTCTGTCTGTCTGTATTTTGTAGGGTGGTATTAAACTTATCTTCTCGTTTAATTCCTTGATGATCAAAGCATCTAATTTCGGAGCATATTTGTGTTTTTCGAGTGTGTGTGTAGGACAATTACACAACCCCATGCCTAATGCGGTACTCGAACCCACGTCCCCCTGGTGTCACACGCTCCGGATGAGCCTCCGCGAGCGGCCTACACTACACTGCTCATACTGTGCGAGTGTTGGAATGACACCTCTCCTCGCTCATCCCGCAACGCCGCCTCGTGGCCGCAGTGCCCCGCCCCCTCGCCACGTGACCGCCTGACTGACAGCTAGCTGGCTATACGCGTTTCCAAGCAAAGATAGATGGCAGCACTAAAACGCAACATGTCGGACCGATCAGTGATAGAGGCGAGCTGCTTACGGCGGGCGCTGTATATTCAGTTAGGTTCAACTTGATTTTTGTTACATTTCTGATCATTTGCGAAAACATTGTTAATTATGTCATATCGTCCGCGTATTTTATTAGTAAAATTCGTAAGTTTTGGGGATCAGCTTTTATTAAAAACGGGAATTTAATGGCATTTTAAAAGTACAACAAATAATTGAGATTATTTGATGATATTAGCTCGAAAAGAACAAACCACACTGTTTAACTATTAAATACAGAAACAAGTGTATCAAATAATGTTGAATGTTGAAGAGCGATGATATTTTGCCAAGAAAATGTTGCCCACCAATACTAATAATTTCAATAATTTACTTGATATCTAAAAATCAAAATTATAGCCCTACACTTGTTTTTGCACGTTTTCTACATCGTTTTACAATGTAAACGCAATCGGAGTATATATATCTACTATACACTTTTTAGGACTGCTGTTTTTTTTAAAATATACATTTTACAATAAAAGTAGGCCTATTGAATAGCTGACGGCCTATTTTTATTATTGTTTTGTATGTCAATAATGGCATGACGCGTCATTCTGCAGACAGCTTTAAAATCTTGTAGGTCATATCATTATACTTATTCTATTGTAATAATATAAAATATAAATCGTATTTATTATGATATTATGTATAATATTATGTAATGAATGAACAATGACGGTAAACGGTATATGCAGGCCTACATTAATATTAGGTAGAAAAGCAGTTGGGACTTGTGCATAAGCCCCAATACAATTATTATTATTTTTGTTATTGTTTTGTTATAATTATTATGACTTTATTTATATTAAATTATCATTTTCAAATTAAAGAAGTAGTAGTAGTAGTAGTAGTAGTAGTAGTAAACTTTATTTAGCTATATATAGCTATTAATATATTAATATCTCAATTATAAGTGCCATGAGAAGCGAGCGATACTGTATGTGTGTGTTTACTATATTACTATGAGTTGTGAACATTCTTGACGGTTTGAATTTGATTTAGTATTTATCGTACCCTGTTAGCCTATATTTAGTATATAGCCTAAAAATACCAATGATTTATTATGGTATTACAATTAGAGAATTGTAATATGGATACAAATGCCATCCTCGGTGTCTCATGGGTGCATGGGGGTCTGAATATAGTAATATTATTCTGATGGACATGGTCTCGAATCCCGCATATTGTAGAGCGATTTTATCATTTTGGTGCACCCCCATGCTTTTGATTATCATCAATTAACAATATTTTGGGAGAGCAACGACAATGTACCTGTGATTGTACATATTTATAAGTGACAAACACGGAATGACATGTGTTCTTCAGGTAAGCACATAGCGCGCTCCTCCGACTATCACTGATCGGACAGTTGCATTTTTCGCCACCAGGTAGCAACCCCTTTGCTTGGAAACGCGTATAGTACCGACCAGACGGCAAGGTTCTTGGTCTCTCATTCCCCTGGCGCTAGGAAACTATCAGGCTCCCAGAAGTCAAGAGAAGGTCTCGCCGTACGTTACTCCACGGACCCGTTATCTGGGACCTCATTAGACTGGCTAGAACGTCAACTACAGTAGAGGTGCTATACTGTGTAGGAAAGTGCGAACGCTATTTGAAATGAGCGGTGATGGACGAACTACAACCGTCTATGCCGTGTTTGGGACTTGAACCAAGGTCGTTGGGTCCCAAAGAGCTAACAGGCGGCCAACAGTTTGAAACTATGAATAGTGATGGTTAGCAATGAGGTAGGCAGATAGTTATAACGACCCTTGCCTCGTGAAAGATTCAAACTTAGATCTTTTGGTCCAACAGGAAAGAAGAAGTTTCTGACATCGGTGCATGTTATTGTAATATTATTGGGTGGTGATATAACGGCTGCCATGCCTTGTGCCGGATTCGAACTCCCGCCCCCGGTCTCGTACGACTAGGACCTGCTCACTACCCGTGTGAGCACCCTGTATGACATGTAACGTGCACCTTTCTTCGTTACGTTCTCACCCTCTTTAATAATAATAATAATAATAATAATAAATAAATAAATAATAAACACGCAAATAATTCAAATCTACATAATTTAGTGGGTAGACATGAACAAAGATTATTATTGTCACTTGTGGGAGAATCAACTACATGTGCCGTGTTAGTTTCACGTAAGGCTCACGAGATTTCTACATAGATTTTAAGTGTTTTAGCAATATATTTGCTAGCGTCGACGTCGTTTCTTGTTGTTGAATGTAACAACCAGGATAAACAATAAATAAAATAAATAAATAAAGCTGCTCAGATGTTATTCTCTGATTAGCGACACCCTTTCCTCCCGTGACGTCCCTAGCAAAGCAAACTATCACGTGATATTCGTTGAGTTGGCTCAACTTCACCCAGTTTGTTTTTAAGTGATAACTAACATCAAGTTTATTAATCTTCTCGGGGGTCTCGATGTACACAGCAGAGCTATCCCATCAACTATACGAACCATGATTATCAAGCGAGGACGTTTCATCATTTCCCAGTCGTACTATATTTATATAATTACAGGGAATTAAAATTATGTCCAAGTTAATGTATATGAATCATATTCTGTCACTGGTGGTTCAAGCGTAAAGCGCTCGACTCTGATTCGGTAGGTCGCGGGTTCGAATCCCGTCTTGACTGAAAGTTTTACCTGGGTTTCCCTCAGTCGTTATTGCTAATGCTGGGATTGAGTCCTCTTAAACAGTCATCGGACATTCCCTCACAAGTGTCCTCTGAACTCTCATTCACCTAGTAAGACACCCAGGGGCATGGCAGGTTTCCGAAGAGAACTTAATTTTTTTATATGTATTTGGATTGGATATTGCTTTACGTCTCATATTTATGCAACTTGGCTAATCGAGACGAAGGGAGGGACGTAAGGGATGACGCGGGGGGACAAGGGGTGGACAGGCCTGTGCTGGTCAGAACCAGCCACAAGCTATGGGGAGGGCAGGGGTTCCCCCACGTCGTGGTCGTCTCCGTCTGTGTCATCATCCGTCCGTGTTGTCTTTGTCGTCGCCGTCGGGGAGGTAGTCAAAGGGAAGGGGTTCCCCGACGACAACCCAGAGCTCGCCATTAGTTTCAGGGAGTGAAACTCCCCTATTCACGGGCCAAACCGCGAGAAGGTGTCGAGTTGGAATTTGAAGGCCCTTTTTATATGTAGGCCTAGAATTTTAAGAAGATATGATCTGCTTTTTTTAAGCAAACTCCTGTTCGCTCGGCCGACTGACACGGTGACACCGCAGTAGTTTGCTATTTTGGGTAGTTGTCAAGGAAGTGGAAACATAGGGATCAAAAACTAATCTCCAACAATGTCGGGTTGAGTGGTGTTATTCACACCGTTAGGCACAAAACAATTTCTTGCTGAGGTTGTCGGGTAAAATGTTTCTGCATCTTCTTCATCGTCATCTTCATCCTGCATCTGCTTCTCCACCAATTCCCCCATCCTTTCCTGTCCTCCCACAGCTTCACTTCCATCACCTGGTTTGGATTTTTTTAAAGTCTGAAATCGACCACATTCGTGGATTGATCCTGGGTGATAAACATATGATAATATTGAAAATCTACTATTAGGTCTGTCCTTGAACATTCTTTATTGAACAACTATGTAAAGTTTTCGATGCGTCGGATTCTTACCAGCCGATCGAATAGCTATTTGGACCAAATGTGTCATATTACCTCATCACAACTTTGATAACAAATAAATAATAAATTAAAATGTATTGTTATGATTCTGATTGTTTATCGTATTACATTATTATATTAAAAACAAAGTATGCCAAATTATTAACCCAAACAATAGATTCCTTGCTCGTTAAACTGCATGAGTTAGCTTGTACTCGAGCCTGGGATCTTCGGAGTTGCATACTCACGTAATCAACTACCTAAACGATGACAAGGATATACCTGGGTTTACAGACTGGTATTATATGACTGCGGAGTTCTGATGATATTATCTTGCATGTGCAATAGAACGAATAAGACAAGGAGTAGAAATATCACATCATAACCTGATTTAGGTAGGCCAGACATCACCATTTCCTCAGATTCATTGTCGCCCTGTTATTTCACACATTGCTCAAATAAATACAACGTTTGTTTTTTATACATGCAGGCCCTCCCTATGACATAATACATTTTATATTTTCCCACGATGCTCACAATGTAAAGAAAAATTAAAACATTTGAGATGCATCATATTATACATTCTGTGCATTATATAAACACTTACGTCTCTTAACTCTTGCTAACAACTGACATTTGTTTTTATAGAATCGAAAGTGGTTTGGTTAGGTTCTTCTCAACATTAATGGATAGAAAAGAAAATACATTTATTTATCAAAGAATACAGAATACAAATGAAAGTAATTGTTACAGTTTTAAATATTTATACATCATGCGTCAAAACTCCTAGGCATACGTGTAAAAAACAAAGATCAAATATGCATTTTCGAATTAACTGGCATACAAATATTCAAAATTCTCGTCTGAAACCTTTCAATGGTGCAATACGTCAGATGTCTGAGTAGATATTCGGAAATTTGGACGATTGTCCAAGAGGTGAAAAAGGGAACTCAATCACTTGCAAACCTCAGTCAGGATTGCCTGTGTTGGGATTCGAATCCGTGACCTCCCTAATCAGAGTACCACACGTTTGCAAGATCGAAAACTGTCGGTAAATTTGGCACAATGGATTTTGTATGTGTGTTGTTTGCATCAACAGAATAATCATTATCAATGATGAGAAAACAAATTTAATAAATTATATAATACGGTTATGTTAACAAAAACAATCTTTAATTTATTCAAATACAATTAATGGTTATCAACAATGTTTTAGCAGTAATACGATTTCTAGTTTATCTTTTGATGAACATTAATTAATTTAATTTCTCGTGGGAAACCTGTCCAGGGTGCAATGCTTGTCCCTCTTCAGGTGCGCTAGGTATAATGGAGTTAGGATTATAAAGGGATGTCCGAGGGCTGTTTAAGAGGACTCAATCCCTTGCATTCACACTAAAGACTGAGTAAAACCCAGGAAAAACTTTCAGTCAAGATTTTCGGTCACGATGGGATTCGAACCCTGGACCTCGAGCTAACACTGTCGGTTCTTTTGTTTCCATATTATACAAGATCTTTTGTAACTTCGTAAGAGGATTATTGATTTGATTTGCTCAACAGCTCATATAAATAGTGTTGGCTCGAGCGTTAAGCGCGCGACTCTGATTCGGGAGGTCCCGGGTTCAAATCCCGTCGAGACCGGCAATCCTGACTGAAGGTTTTTCCCGAGGTTTTCCTCAGTCGTTAATGTGAATGCAAGGGATTGAGTCCTCTTGAACAGCCCTCGGACATCCCTTCACAATGGACCTATCCGCAACATATACCTAGTTTAAGACACCAAAGAGGGGCATGAATTACACCCTAGGCAGGCTTCCTACAAAAAGTATTATTATTATATTAATGCACTCATGCTATTCGAGACAATGAGTAGTGATTGTCTGATTGATAACGATGAAGGACAGTTACAAATAAACAGGATGTGAACCCACGTCCTCGTAGAGCCATACGCTTCGGACCAGAGCCCTAATCGTATGTGCCACCCAGGATGTGAACCCACGTCCTCGTAGAGCCATACGCTTCGTACCAGAGCCCTAATCGTATGTGCTACCCAGGATGTGAACCCGGGACATTCTGTCTAGGAAGCGGGAATACCCAGTCTTGGACACGTTCCCCCAAAAAAGGAACTTTGAAAAGTTAAGTTACTTCTGCCTAAAAAGGAACTGAAACGTCCCTCGTTCCTCAAAAGGAACTAAGTTCCTTTTACGTTCCTTAGGCCAATACTATCGCTGATTTAAATAATAATAAATATGATAGGAGTTAATTTATCATTACTTTTAATTATTAAAGTGAGTCCTTGGCCATCTGACGAAGGTGGCGTCATTTTCGAAAACACAAGATGTCAGAAGATATTTTTTATACTGCAGTTTATGATATCAGGTAGTACTGGAATTCGACGGGATTACGACGGTGAAAGGAACTTATGAAGGAACGTTAAATTCGTACTTTGACGTGACAAGTTCGTGATCTAAGAAAAGGGACGAGTTCTTCCCCAAGACTGGGAATACCTCACATGAGCATCCAGCAACACGCACACATCAATCTATCCTAAATGGTTTAATTCCCCCATGTCTTGTAGCGAGAATAGCCTAGCGTCTTCGCGGAACATATTTGCATCTTGCTCTTTGCGTGACCTTTGCGTGACCTTTGAGTTGACGTGCGCCTCTCTGGGGGTTTCCAAAATGTTCTTCTTGACTTCCAAGATTGAGTTTTAAGAATCCGTTTAAGTTAAATAGTTCAGGTCGTTCAGTGGATTCCTAGAAAGATGTTTATTTCTGTTACCGTGGAGATTATCGAGCCTCGCTAATCATGCAAATCGGTCTCCTATATTTTCTCAAGGATGTTCGAGTTCGAGTTCGCTCGACTGCTTCTACGTCTGTGCATCTGAGAAGCGAAGATATTAGAAACGATGAGTTGATGAGCGAGGAAGATTTTAAAGACCGAAGCTCCCTAGAAGCACCGAGCGTTCATACGATCTAGCGCCGTGACAGAATGCAAATATGCAAATAGAAGTATGTATTATTTTCAATCGGGGAGACATGGTAATGGTATAATTTGATGTTGAAAGGAAACGCACGGGATTCTTAAGGGGTAGGGGGTAGGTACGTAGATAAATGGTAGTTTTTTCTTTGAGCATACTATTGTTATAAGTTGGAAAAGTTATATATTAATCTGGCTCATGACATTTTCTCTAATCAAACACAAACAAATTTCGACAAACGAAATAATTGCATTCCTTACGACCTCGACCAACCACAACTGGATAGATTACCAACTAAAACGTACGAATCAAATCTGTCTCAAGAATTAGAATCACCGACAGTGTTGGCTCGAGCGCTAAGCGCGCGACTCTGATTCGGGAGGTCCCGGGTTCAAATCCCGTCGAGACCGGCAATCCTGACTGAAGGTTTTTTCACGAGGTTTTCCTCAGTCGTTAATGCGAATGCAAGGGATTGAGACCTCTTAAACAGCCCTCGGACATCCCTTCACAATTGTCCTATCCGCAACAAAGTTAACCTGAAGAGGGGCATGAGTTGCACCCGGGCATGGCTTCCTACAAAAAACAGATGAACAATTACATTATATTTAAGGTTATATTTTATATTTATTAGTCTCCAACAACAGGTTGTAATGATCCCATAAGTTTAGGTTAATAATACTACATGAACAAGTACTATAAAATTAAAATTATACGACAAATACAATAAGAAAAACTTGAATAACAAAAATATAAATATAAAAAAACCACTGAAAACCGAAGATGAATGAAAAATAAATTAGGTTATAAAAATAAAACCCTGGTGAAAAGGTTATAGGCATAAACAGCTGTTGAATGAAGTTTCATGTGGTTGATGTCAATTCCTGTATCAATGACTTTAATGATTTGTTGTAGGTGTCTTAAATTCAGTTGATGGGGGGGGTGGGGGGGAAATCAATTCGAGCACATACAATTTTGAAAGGGATGTGATTTCTTGTACATTTCATAAACATGATCATCGTGTTTTATCAAACAAATAAGATTTGCAGCTATTTCTCGCCCACGCATATCCCCTGAAAGTGTCTGCTAGGTGTAAAAGTAAAAGGCTGCACTTTCTCCTACTCTGATGGTGCATGTTGTGTGGTGCGGTGCTGGGCTGAGAACGGTGTTACCCGTGGTACAAGATACTTCTGTGGGTGATGCAGTTACAACACTGGATTATAACACGCGGTACACAGGGGTTTCTCACTCTCAGCCCACCTTGCGTTACAACAGCGAACAGATTTAGAGCACGTGGATGAGATGAGTATAAGATGCGAAAAATAGGCAATCCATCTATAGCAAACATCGTGGACTAGTTTACTACTCGAAACTAGAGGCGAGCTCTGGCAGTCGTCGTCCTTCACGGCCACCCCGACGACGACCATGACGTGGGACACCCTTGCTTGTGAGGGGATCTGTCCAGCATGGGTCTGTCCTGCCCACATCCCCTAGGCTATGAATGGTGCGTTATGACCTAACGGTTGACGCGCCCTGATGATATTCTGATATTTTTTATTATTTGGGATCAGTGTCATTATTTAGATAAGATTTCTGAACAGAAGATTTACCGATTGGTTAGCCAATCGTTTATGCGAGGGACTCTCTCTCTCTCTTTCTCTCTCATTTGGAGATAACTGCTTCGACCTCATCACTTGGCAATCCAGACTAAAATCTTTTACCTGCGTTTTCCCAAGGCATAGCTGAACTGAGCCCTTGGTCATTCTTTTTAAAACTTTCCAAATATAGGCTGTCGACTCTACCTGATCGAATCCTTTTCATTCGCGGCCCGCAGTGGTCAATGAATGTTTATTTATTTATTTTATCTTATTTATTTATGTATTTATTATTTTATTTATTTATTTAACGTCTATCATATTGAGTTAAAAAACTGATTTACAAAGGAGGACAACTAAATAAATCTACTTACATAGATGCAGACACAATAATGAACTACATTTAAGTAAATATTTGAAACAATAATTTTACAACAACAATGCATTAAAACACAATAATTTTGGTAACAAATTCATAAAGGATATTAAATGCAATAAATTAATAAATCAAATACAAACCTACATTTATTAAGGTTATTGCAATTGAATGGTATTATGCTCTGGGTCGTCGTCGGGAAACTTTCCCCTTCCCTTTGACTACATCCCCGACGACGACGACGACGACGACGACGACGACGACGACGACGACGACGACAATGACAACATTGACGGATGATGACACAGACGAAGACGACCACGACGTGGGGGAACCCCTGCCCTCCCCATACGCTTGTGGCTGGTTCTGACCAGCACAGGCCTGTCCACCCCTTGTCCCCCCGCGTCTCCCCTTACGTCCCTCCCCCTGGAAAGAAGTATACATGGTGGCCCCTCAGAGAGCGACGAGTGAACGACGACCAAACGTACGTTACATGGTGGCCCCTCAGAGAGCGACGAGTGAACGACGACGTTCAGGGAAATATGTCCGCGCTGAAACTACGAGGGCGACGAGCTCGGGCCAACTTTTATTACAACGTTGTGTCCATTTAAAAACTCGCACGATCGACAAATCCAGATAATTTCATACATTCTGGATCACTTTTCGACCCCCAATTTCCACCCTAAAATCTTAATTTTTGAAATGAATTATTTCTTGAAGGAAAAAGATTGGCAATTCGTA
>JAMZAV010011419.1:0-20246 GCA_024449915.1 Sweltsa coloradensis | reverse complement strand
TCCTTTTGTCAATTGGGACCCGCATTATTCCAGTACGCTATTCAGCATCCCCGAAATATCACTTACTTTAAGAATAGTCGCTTTGGATATCGTGGGAAAAGTACACGGGCTCTTGTGTAAGCTGTGCTTATATAGGTTACTACTATCATATTTCGCAGTAACGTTAACAAAGAACCCTTCTATTTATATCCACACTCGGTTACAAATAATAAGCTTCAAACAATTGCAAGACATAAACCCAGAGAGCCGATAACATGGAAATCCACAATTTTAGTTCCTATTCACGAATGTCCTCCGAGTTCAAGTTGATTTAAACGATGGGAAAGTTTTGGTTCATAACAAATACGTATAGGTGATGTATTTGAAAAATCCTCTAGTTAAAAAAATCGAGGATACTGCGTAAATATGTTACAACATTTTTATTCTCAATCATTAATTAAGAAATGCTCGTACTGGAACCCAATGATTGATTCTTCATTGAAGTTCACGAGAAATATAATAATAATGTTCCGTTGACCCTAAGAAACACAACAGCAAGCTGATTGCTTAACTGACATTTACCTTTACCTACAGAATGAGTGGAGAATTTTTTCTTGAGTCATTAATTCTTTTCTAACACAATTTTAACATTTACGAGGGTGATCAGAATGGATAACGTTAAACACTATTAGAGCACAACCGTTACACTAGCTCTCGAACCCTCCATCTGCTCTAACCAGTTCGGTATACGTGTGTTTCAGGGAAAAGCGTTCACCCACTCTCCCCCTGACCACGCTCGAGGCTGCTTTACTTCGGTGTTCGAGTGGGAAGCGGCTAAGCGACCGCTGCTAAACCGCTGGCTAGATGTGGAAATTGTTCTCTGATCACATTTCGCATATATTCTTTCCAAACAACCTCCCAAATTAAAACATGCTTGGGTTATTAAAATTTAAAATATGAGGTTAAAAAAGGTTTCCAGAATGTATGTAAAATTTGCTGTATATGGCGATGAAGTGATTTTTTAATACGCGTGGGCTCATCCAAACGCCCAAGTACTATTCTTCTTCTTGTTTCCATATCTATAAGGCATAATGAAAAGTATTGTTTTACCACTTTCGTATTAGGATTGTTCGGATGATCGAGGATAAAGGTGAGTGTTTTTTTAGAAAACTGAATCACTTTTGGACGGCCATTTATTCGTCTGCTTATACACCGCCTTTGTGACATATAGTGTCCTTCTAGGTAGCCGTGAGGTGGCTCATTATTCAAAGCCGTGAGGCGGCACATTCGAATAGCCTAATGACACATCCTCCTCTTAAGTATGAACTTTAATTATGCTTTTATTCTGGAAGAGAATTTTATTACATATGACAATGAAACTATCTACTGGAGGATTATGCTCTTATAATCTAACTTCATAGGAGGACGGATTCTCCTCCCGCTCTTCGTTTGATACGGACCACCATGGTATGGCTGAGGACCACAGACAGTTGTTTGAGAGCTTCTGTAGGAGGGGCTGGCTACTGCAACTGGCTCCGGGGGTGCTATCTCTTCGTGCGAGTCCTCCGTCTGGGTATTACTCGGCTCGAAGCTTTCCTCTCCTTCTTCTCCGTCGCTGTGGAAGTATGGCTCTGGTATTAGGTGCCATCGGTTTCTCCTGACTGCTCCACGATTGGTCTGGACTACATATGACCTTGGTTCGGTAGCACAGTGAAGAACTCTTCCGTGTGTCCGCATGTCAATTATCCATACAGCATCACCTGGTTTTAATGGCGATAGAGTATGGCATCGGTGTCTTCGATCATAATTTGACTTTTGTTTTGCTTTTATTATCTCTTCCTTCCTCCGAAGATTCGACTTGTCCGGTATTTTGTCCAGTTTGTTGTGGAGACAAAGGTAGTGTAGAACGTAGTTTTCTATTCATGAGAAGCTCGGCTGGGCTTAACCCGTTAGCTAAAGGTGTTGTTCTATGGGCCCCAAAAGAGCTAGGAATGGATCTTCCGATTTTTTCAATCGTAGTTTCGCTATTTTCACCGCTGCTTCAGCAAATCCATTGCTTTGGCTGTACTTCGGACTACTGGTTATCAACTTGAACCCGTAAGATTCGGAGAACTGTTTAAACTCAGAGAAGTCTAAAGTGCCAAACTGGGTCCATTGTCAACTTCGGACCGTTTCTGGTATACCGTGGCGTGAAAATATTGACTTGCAATGGTTGATTATTGCCCTTGATTTGAGACTTGTGAGCTCAGCGATCTCGGAGTGCCGGGAGTAATAGTCGGTTACGACGAGGAAACCACTGTTGTTCTAACTTGAATAGGTCATGGCAACAATCTGCCAGGCCCTTGAAGGAAACTCTGAAGCAATCATTGGCTCATGACTGTTACTGGAATGTTGAATGCACTGTGGGCATGATCTGACTGCAAATTCAATTTGAGTGGATATTCCTGGCCACCACACTGCTTCACGAGCCCTTGCACGACACTTTGTTATTCCTTGGTGGCCTTCGTGGATTTTCTCCAATACTTGTTTTTGGAGGGATTCCGGGATTTATAAGACGAGTGCCTCTCATTAACAAACTATCGTTAATTGAAAGCTCATCCTTAACGGACCAGTAAGCCTGTAGTTTGGGTACTACTTTATTCTTTGAGGCCACCCTTTAGTAGTATATTCTACGAGTGCTGTGCATATTGGATCTTGATTTTGTTCTTCTATTATCTTTGCCAAATATGTGTCTGTGACTGGGATGTTGCTGTTAAACCAAATGTATGTACGCGGACATTTCCTCTTCTAATTCATTTGTTTTTCGCATGGAAGTGGCTTTCTTGAGAGCGTATCTGCGACGACTAGATCTTTTCCGGGAGAATAGAAGATTTTGTAGCTGTATCTCATCATCCGCATTCGGAATCTTTGTAGTCTCGGGGACATCTCATCAAAGTTCTTGGAAGTAAACAAAGGGACTAGGGGTTTGTGGTCAGTCTCAATAGAGAATGACATCCCGGTTATGAAGTCCTTGAGTCTTTCGCAAGACCACGTCAATGCCAATGCCTCCCGTTCGATATTCGCATAATTTTTCTCGGCAGCCGATAAGGATCTTGACACATATGCTATTGGTCTCTTCTTCCCATCATCTTGTTCTTGTAATAAGACCCGCCCAAACCCGTATGACGACGCATGCGCCGAAACCATAGTTGTTTTTGTTGGGTCGTACCATGCTAGTATTGGTGCACTGGTTAAAAAAGTCTTGATCTTCTTGAAGGCTTCCTCTTGATGTGGGCCCCATATCCAATGAGTTTTTGTTGAGAGTAGACTGTTTATAGGCTCGAGGATCTCTGCTTTCCGAGGAATGTATTTCCGAGAAAGTTAACCATTCCCAGAAAACGCTGGACTTCTGTGACGTTCGATGGTGCTTCCATGTTCACAATCGCAGATATTTTCTTCTCGTCCGGCGCAATACCCTCGGCACTGACCTTGTGACCTAGGAAGGTGGGTTTTGTCAACGGAAAACACCGTTTTCTTCTCGTTGAGTGTCATTCCGATCTTTTCTAATCTCTCTAGTAACAGCTCGAAGACGGCGATCATTTTCTTCTTGGCTGTCTCCCCACACGATTATGTCATCCATGTGTATCTCTACTCCTTCTAGACCTTGGAGTATAATGTTCATCTTTCTCTGAAAGTGTTCTGGGGCCGACGAGATACCGAAAGGAAGTTTTAGGAATTTAAATCTCCCGAATGGCGAGAGGAATGTCGTGAGATGCTGAGATTCTGGGTCCAACGGAACCTGCCAGAAACCCGCATTTGCGTCTAGTTTTGAGAATACCTTAGCTCCAGCAAGTTTTCCTAGTGTATGCTCTACCTTAGGGATTGGATGTATTTCCCGTTTCACACTACGATTAAGGTGAGTAAGATCTACGCATATTCGGACACCACCTGCTGGCTTTGGCACTACCACCATTGGTGCACACCAATCGGTTGCCTCTTCTACTTCGGCTATGACTCTATTTTTAACCATGTTATCTAGTTCCTTTTTTACAGTACCTAACAATGGCAAGGCTACTGACCTAGGAGTGAAAATGGCTTTGGAGTCGCTCCAGGATCTACATTGATTTTGTAGTCTCCTGGGATGGTTCCCAAACCAGTGAAGAGATTTTTGAATTCTTGTTTCCAATTTGTTTCTTGGACGTAGTTTACGATTGGATCGATAGATTGGTCTAGTCCTAGGATTTTTAGGCTAGTAATAGCTGGTCTACCTAGAAGTGGAGTATCTAGGCCTTGCACTACATACACGGTTTCAGTGGATACTGTTCCTCTGAACTTGAGATTCACTTTGCCAACCCCAATAACATCCAGTGGTCTTTTATCTGGCCCACAGAGTATTTTGGTTGGTTTTTTTAAGTGCGATATTCTCGATTACCTGTTCAGTAGCTGGTAAAACCGTCCACGTCTGCTCCAGTGTCAACCTTAAAGTCTACTTCCTTACCGTGGACGTTGATTGTAACCATCCATGGTTTTGATCCCGATGATTTTATGCTTCCGATAAAGACACAGTCAGCCTGGTTGTTGTCTAGGACCTCTGCGACTTTCTTACGACGACAAACCTTAGCGAAGTGGCCCTGTATGCCGCAGTTGTTGCATTTGGCATCCTTCGCTGGCCACGAGCCTCGGTTATCGGCATGGTTTTGGCTGTAGCCACACCATCTACAGTTTGTAACCTTGTTATTTACATTTTGATACCCCCCTGTGGACTTCTTACCTTTGTTATCGTTTTTATACTTTGAAGTTTCTTTCTTCTTAAAGGTGGAATGCTTAGGCCTACTATTGCATTCATCCAGGGTAAGGTTAGGTTTACTAGCACTAGGCCTACTAGGATCAGAATGTAGTACTAACCTTTGCCTAGCTATTTCCTCTGATAACCGAACTTGGGTGAGGGCCTTATCAAAAGTGAGCTTGGGATCTAATTGCAGTTTGTCGCTTAGTCTCTGGTCGCACATGCCTACTATGAGAGCCATCAACTTCATTTCGTCTGCTAGATTGCCCCATTCACATGTCTTAGATAGAGTGTGAAGTGATGTTGTATAGGTGTCGATTGACTCACCTGGTTGTTGTTTTTTGCCGTAGAAAAACATGCCTTTCATATATCTTATTTCTCATAGGAATGAAATAATTCTCGACTTTTGTACTACAACATCATAGTCATCTTCCTCCTCCCGAGCAAGATTGAAAGAGGTTAGGATCTCCTCTGCTCGATCACCCATTGTGTATATAAGAGTGTTTACTTGCCTCTTTGAAGTCACAGATTCTAGTCCAGAACACGTCCTAAATCGCTCAAATCTTTTCCTCCACGAAGGCCATTTGTGGGGTTTGAAAAGAAAGATTTGAGGTGGGTCCACTTGGACCCGCCATGTGCTTTCGTTCTGCACACCGGGCGTCTGGTTTGTTTCTGCCATATCTACTTATATATGTAACAGAATACTTTGAAATATATTTTAATATTTCCCTTATTTCCTTATCCGACCGTTGTCACCATGTTTTACCACTTTAGTATTAGGATTGTTCGGATGATCGAGGATAAAGGTGAGTATGTTTTAGAAAACTGAATCACTTTTGGACGGCCATTTATTCGTCTGCTTATACACCGCCTTTGTGACATATAGTGTCCTTCTAGGTAGCCGTGAGGTGGCTCATTATTCAAAGCCGTGAGGCGGCACATTCGAATAGCCTAATGACACAAGTATCATTTAATGTTTCGGGTAACGTGTATGTACAACTGAGAGTGCTTCATTCAACCACTTACATAAATATTTATGTTCTCTCATCACTATACCACTCTTCCTTGTAATGACGGCCAAATAGATTTGTTGCCATTATTGTTATTATTATATCAAACATTGCTATCAACAAAACCCCGTATCCTCGAATTGCCGTGGACATAGATAGATAACAGATTAAATCTGAACTTTGAAACGGAAACGCGTAGTATGTGTTATACTGATCGAAATATATAATGAAACAATTTTCAAGACAACGCGTGAAGCTGGATCTTAGGAATTCTTTTCTATACCATCTTCTAGAGGCTATTGATTTTTTCTAAGCTACGTGAGGCCATTTGGTCCGAGATTGACGTGGCAAAAACAAGCCACTAATAGACGAAGTGTCGCGGTGGAGAGGCGAGTGTGCTCAGTCACTCGGCCTGCTAAGAGAGAAAACTATTATTCTGGTAGCGTAGCACAAACAAATGTTTAGGAGATTCTATTCCGGACAGTTTTCCTTCAGCGTTATCTTTAATGTGATTTTTCAACGTGATTGAGTGAAATAAGTGGGAAGATGAGAACAATAATATATTTTAGGCGCGTTCTGCTTTTTTTTAATAGTGTAGGCATACAAAATACATTATTATTAATGATTAATTGATATTGGGACTGTTGGAACAGGTAGTTACAAAAAATACTAACGTTTTTGGTCAACTCATGTTCTTTATTATTGTACTTATTTTTTATTTATATTTATATTTATTATTGTTATTTTTTGTATGTTGATGATATTGTGGTAGCTACAATGGGTAATGATATTATTGAAATGTTTAGATTAAAAAATGATGAATTATCAAGGATGACTAGGTGGCTAGCAATGAACAAACTAAAACTCAATGTGTCAAAATCTAAGGGTATGCTAATAAGAGGAGGAAGGCTGTGTAATGTTAGGAGAGATGGAGAGATTTTAAATAAATTGAAAGTAGTAAATGAGGAGATTGAAATTTAGAAAGAGTTAAAATATTTGGGAATAAATATTGACGATAAATTAGAATTTAAATTACATGTAAATTATATAATTTAAAAAATTGGAAAGAAAATTGTTTTTTTTAGAAGAATTGGAGGCAAACTTACTAGTTGGACAAAAAATCTGGTATATACTACTATTATAAAGCCACATTTTTAATATTGTGCTACAGTGTTGTATCAAGCATATAAAAATGATTTAGATAAATTTTGCAGATTCTACCAAATAAGCCATGAGGTATTATAAAATGTGGGAGTTTCGTGCCGATAAAGAGCATGTTAAATATTTTGGAATGGTTGTGTTAAGGAGACTATAATGGTATTAGTTTTCATTTATAATATTAAACAAAATTTATGCCAAATTATTTAGTTGAAAAAATTACTGATGTGAAGAATGTACATAATTTCAAAACAAGCGGATCTGTTGTTGGAAACTCTTTTCGGATCATGTGTAATTCACAAAAAAAATGCAAAATTCTATATTTATCTCTGGTGTAAAAGAGTTAAACTTCCAATTGAGATTAAAAGAGTAAACAGTGTAGGATTGTTTAAATCCAAATGAATTAATTGGGTACAACAGCAGGTTTTATAGAAATGCTATTAAAAAACAAAAATGTTATTAATTAATTATTAAGGTAGGTTATATTATTATGAAATGTCAAAATGTCAAATGTTGTGATGATTATATTGTGTGAAATATTATTTTATGTATAAATTCTAAATTGGCTATTTTGCCAGAAAATAAACTGAACTAACTAACTATTATTGAAATTATAACGTTATGTAACGTAATGTAATGTAATGTAATGTAATGCAATGTAATGTGACGTTATGTTATGTAAGAAATAGCATGGAACTTACTCAATCATTACTAAATTGGTTTTCATTTAACAATATCAATATAAATAACGAACTTAATCTACTGTGCAAATATAGTGCATTAGATACATGTATCACTAATGAGAAATTATGAATTGTTATAAAGTTATGTTTATTACATTTTATTTAATCATTTATGCTTACTGTTTTGTCACTTATTAAAATGAATGTATTTACACATGATCTATGGTGCATTTAAAAAAGTACAAACATTCTTACCCAAAGAAATCATATTGCCAGTGTGTTAAATTTTGTGAAACGGGTTTGTATAAATATTGGTGGTTTGCGGGAACTCGAAATTACAAGACGGGTCGGGTATTTGGCGCCAACTGAAGTTTTAAAAGGTACCAGATTTTCGGGTAACGAAAAATATATGTTTGGGACGGAGGATGGTGGAGGGGCCGGTCCAGGATTCACATACATTATTGGTGGAGGTGCCGGTCTTAACATTTTTTTTTAAATTAACGTTTTTTTTACTAAATGCAATTCAATGAAAATCCAGACAATTGAAAATGAATTAAAAATAAAATCTTAATGTTAGGATCTTCATAAGGAAAATCAATAATACATATTTACATGCAGTATTTTAAAGACCGCCTTTTTCCTACCCGACCCGACCTGAAGACCCGAAGCAGTTAACAGTCCCCGAACTCGACTCGACTGTAAAAACACCTTCTTTTACAAGTACAGTCAAAGTCACTGGAAAAGCGGCAGCCCTACGTCCTCTACTTACTTCCCCGCAAATTGATTTATCTGACCGTCTGACCATCTACAAACAGATTCTCCGACCGGCCATCGCCTATGCATGCCCAGTGTGGTCTGGTGTGACACTCAGCAATCTTGATTCACTACAACGGCTACAGAATAGAATCTTGCGAATGGTGTCCTTCGCCCCGCGCGAAACTCCCATCCACCTTCTCCACGAAGACCTAGAAATGGCATCAATAGCCGAGCACCTCCGTGATGTCTCCCGAACATTCTACAGCAACGACCTACCAGACAGAAGAAATCCGACCATCCAGGCGCAGACACAGTTCCTTCCGAGCCCAAACGACATATATATCAGACCTATATCAGCAATCAGAACACCTCTCACCATACCACCTCGTCATCTCAACCGAAAGCGGCCCCCGATGTTCCAAGGAGGTCTTCCACCGCCCGCCAAGAAGAGACGGGAATAACAAAACCGTTCCTACTGTAAACTTATTTTTGCCCCCACCCACATCATACTGTACAATTATCTGGCGGATGATCCGCTATTCCCAAATTAACCCCCCCCCCCCTTCCCAATCATACAGTCTGGAAAAATCCACGACTCCGCGTTCTCATCATCAGGCACCCCCATCAAACCGTAATTTATGGCCATCAGAGGCCGGCATTTACATTGCCACTCACGGACAAAGCGTTCCGATGAGAAGAAGATAGAATATAAGAAGTTTTACTTTTTTTACTAGGATGCAATTACTGTTATTAACTCTATATCTATATTCATTTGATTAATACATTTTTATTACTACAAGCAGAGTAGAGTATTACAATTCACTAACTACCATGCACTTCCCGTGATTTGGTTGAGTTGCGTGTTTCGTGGTGTCATAGCATCGGAACATGTTTACGATAACATCGGTTGTTAGCGCCCGTTTAGTACTCACTTCCCCTAACAAACCCGCGAACATAGCATCGATCCCTGGCTCGATGCGGTCGGTGTCGCCATCTGTGAGCGGAGTCTGGGGTGAGGGCGCGAGATGAGCATTGAGCTGCCACCTACACAGCATCAGAGAAGCACTTGCAGCAGGAGGCGGGAGAGACAGGTGCTGCCATCTGTGCCGTGGCATGTGTATCGTGTATCGTGTAACACGTGTCACGTATCACGCATATCACGCATCACGTATCACATCACGTATCATGTATCATACATCATGCATCATGTTTCATGTATCATGTATCATGTATGATGTATAATTAATCACGTATCACGTATCATGTATCGTGCACCATGTATCACGTATCGTGTATCATCTATCATACCATGTATCACGTATAATTTATTGTGTGATAATGTATCATGGACACACGAACACTGTGCCACTTTTAATGTGTCGTATCAGGTGTAAGGGGCATGTATGTGTGTGTATGTAAAACGTATCAAATATCACGTATCACGTATCACGTATCACGTATCACGTATCACGTATCACGTATCACGTATCACGTATCACGTATCGTGATCATCTATCATACCATGTATCACGTATAATTTATTGTGTGATATTGTTCATGGACACACGAACACTGTGTCACTTTTAATGTGTCGTATCAGGTGTAAGTGTCATGTATGTGTATGTATGTATCACGTATCATGTTAAAAATCATGACAGTCATGAACTGTGTAAATGAATGTGAGAAAGAGCAACCAAAGTTTTACTATTGAAAAGGAAATTATAGTAGGCCTACTAGCAACAAATAAATCTTTCTATTATCGAACTTTTGGATGTATAGATTGGTGATATTCCTTGTATAATATCTAAAAGTATATACAGATAATTTTAAAACAGTTTTGTGGGTGACGGTACATATTCATAAAGGCCTAACGATTGATGAAGAAGTATAACACACTTGATGATTAATACAAGTACAAAAATGCTTCCCACACGTAACTATAAGCGCCGAAAATACAACCATTTTGTTCAACACATTTTACTTTGTAAATCGATTGCTGGTTGAGCTTTGCTTGTTTTTACTTTTAAATGAAATACACAAATCATCTGAACGTCTCTTTTTTTGTGCTGAATTTTGTTTCGTCTAAAATGCTTCACGTCTGACAGAAAGATAATTCATTTTAAAAAGTTTCGAAAATAAATCTTGCTCTACGCCGCACACCTAGCAAATAAGTCACAATACTAGTTGACATTCTGTCACCCGTAGTTTATTATGTGCCCTAGAAAGAGCTGGAGTGACTGAAGTGGGGCTATGACAAGTGATAGCGTGAAAAGTAAGGCGTTCTTCTCACGCATTTTTTGCCCCTCCTATAAGTACTACTGCATGGCAAATATACAGAACACTTGTTTTTTTATTCATCCAATATTATACGTACAGTCAATTACGAAGCAAAGCGTATCGTTGTTTTGGGCTTGATCGCAGCCTTCCGTACAGGTGGAGGTGGCGAGTAGGTGAGTATTCAAACTTTCTGAGGGCTAGCTATAGCTCGCTCTGACCCCGATCCGATGGTCACGAACACATTATGTTGTCTTTCCCTTTTTGAAGGGAAATGTCAACCAAATAAT
Organism: Sweltsa coloradensis; assembly: GCA_024449915.1. Classification (NCBI taxonomy): domain Eukaryota; kingdom Metazoa; phylum Arthropoda; class Insecta; order Plecoptera; family Chloroperlidae; genus Sweltsa; species Sweltsa coloradensis. Next base: position 9,331 of record JAMZAV010011419.1, on the reverse strand, counting down.
TCACATGTCAATCGGTTGACATGTTCAATATTTATCGTGAGACGTGACGCACGCTCAGACGGACGGGTGGAAAGAAAAACGATGCTTGTAGCACAGATAATAGAGTACACTACGTAGTGTACTCTGTTATCTGTGCTTGTAGGGTAACAAAATACGTCATTTAATTTAAACGTGGGAAATAACATAGGAATGCAAGAGTGATAGAAATGGTATATTCCTCATGGTGAAGGGGTACTTGTCACCCTATTTGTGCATTACATCAAATAAATATGTGAACATTTGTGGAATGATAGTATGTGATATTATAATGGTCCGCAATGGCCAAATATATTATTTGACAAAAATGGATGTGATCGTCATCCTGATAAGACACATATTATATAACACACCCGTCCGCCCTCTGCTAGGTGATGGTGATGGTGACAGCGACAACGACAACGACAAGAAACGACAACGACAACGACAACGACAACGACAACGACAACGACAACGACAACGACAACAACGACAACGACGTGAATGTGAATGTGAATGTGAATGTGAATGTAAATGTGAATGTGAATGTGAATGTGAATATGTATGTGAATGTGAATGTGGCTGGTGGCTGGTGACTGGTGACTGGTGACTGGTGACGATGACGAAGACGAATGATATGGCGGCATCAGTTGCAATAAGCCCTTATCTCTCATCAGCTTCCGGTAATTTGTGTTGATACGATAACATCGGTTATTAATGCCCGTTTAGTGCCCACTTCACTTCCCCTAACCTGTGCCCTAACCAACCCTGGCTCGATGCGGTCGGTGCTGTCATCTGTGAGCGGAGTCTGCGATGAGGGCGAAAGATGTTAGTCGTTCGTTAGGCCTTGATGGGTGACCTATAAGGTCGATAAAAGTAGTTGGCGCGTCACGTAGTTGGGGGCGTTGTCTAACCAAGTAACCCATGTTTGCTGTGCACTCAATAAGGAATTAATAATTACTTACTATTATTTAAAAATAAAATATAATAAATAAATAATAATAATAATAATAATAATAATAATAATAATAGTAATAAAATATGCAATATATAGCGGACGTGAAAAATACACAAAAACCTACAAAACATTTAACGTTTCTATTTAAAATATAAAGGACTTTCATTTGAAAAGAAGTTTGATATTCATCCAACAACAAAAAAAAACTTCAAAACCTTAACGTTTCTATTAAAAATATAAAGACTTTTACCCGAAAAGACGTTTAATTAATTATTATCACCCACAAACAAAAAAAACTACAAAAAACTTTAACTTTTCTATTTAAAATATAAAGTAGGCCTACTTTTACATGGAAAGGAGTTTTATTAATTATAATTAAAAAATAAACAAAAATAACCTTAAACCCCTTTAACTTTTCTATTTAAAAGTAAAGGACTTTCCCCCGAAAGGGATTTTTACATAAAAAATAGATTGTAAAAAAAAACAGAACACGGAGATTTGAACCGGGGAAAAACCTTGGGACAAAGAGTCTAACCGCTAACATTCTGCCACACAGTCCCGTGGGGACGAGTCGCCTAAAAAAACTGTTGGGGGTGTGGACAGGCCGCTGCAGCATTCGGAAAGGGGCAGTCGATCACCCATAAAGCCAACCCGTCTCCGAAAGAGTGCTGAGCTCCCACCTACACAGCATCCGGGAAAAACATTTGGCAGAAGGACCCGGAGAGAAGGTGTGCCATCTATGTGCGGCACGCAAAACTAACTAAAGCACACTTGAATACAGTTCGAACGAGATCTGAACTAAAAAAAAATAGAGTAAAAAGTACAAATTTAATATTTTTTAGAAGTTCAGATAAAACGAAAGAAGAAGTTTTGGTTAGGACAGGTGATAGCCGCCTTTAGTAAGGTCAACCTTCTCAGAAACATTGATTTGTGTAACTCGAACCAGATGTTAGGTCAGGAGCATATTCGCTACAATTCCCTTCGGTTCACCCTATTCCATTTGTTATGCTTAATTTTGTTCAACTCACTTTACGGCATAGAGCAATAGCTACTTTCTTTTAATGACAGTTTGACTGCTATATTTGGAAAGAGACTATATAAATAAATGATACTTTAAATCGACCAAAGTTGAAAAAAAATAAAATATATCAAAAATGACAAATTTCCTCTTGCATATTTTTCAACAATACTGCCCCCCTTACAGAGGTGTTATGATCGAATAAGTCGGTTATTTTAATTTAAAATAACAATTGTTACAAAATTTCTAACGGTTAACAGAGGGGTCAGGTTTTTACACAGAGGAAATTTTATTTCTGCAAGGATCCCCGTTGTCACCGTTTACAAAAAACTAAAGAAAGTGACTTTACAGGGACCTACTAAGTGTTAGGGTGTTAGGATTGCAGAGGGGTTTCCGGGGGCGGCACGCAATCAACCCATTGCTTTCGTTAACGGTTGAAGAAAAACTTCGGAAAAACTTTAAGTCAGGACTCCCCGGGGGCGGGATTCGAACAAGGACGTTCGAAACAGTCTCAAAAGCCGGAAAGAGCTATTTCATCTAGTCGTATAACGTAATGTTATTACTGTGCAATTTTTTTAAAAACTTGGAATAAAAATTCATTGTAATTTTTTTCCCGGGAAAAAAATGGGGTTCCAACTTATTTCCTTCCTGTTAATCAAAATTTTAATAAGGTATTTTTGGTCATGCTTTTTGTATTTAAGGGTAAATGTTACTTAAAAGTAGAAAATTATTTGCGATTGAAAAAGTAAATATTAATTCGAGAATTAAAGGTTCAAATTTCATTTGGGGGGGGGCCTGGATTCAAAATCCACTTTTGGGTGAATCTAGCCCGATGTTGATTATTATCTACGACTGAAAAATTATGTAAAATATTAGACCCCATAAAAAAATAGATTATTTCTAAATTTTAGCATTTTTTTTCCATATTAGCATTTTAAAAGCATAATTTCTTCTTTCCCCCAAAAACCCCAAATGTGGGGGTTTTGTATTTTTTAAGGGAGAATAAATTTTTAAAATTATGCTTATGGGAAAACATTTAAATTTCGTAGTCACTTTAAACGTTAAAATACAAGCTAAACAATTCTCAATTGGTATTGAAAAACCTTATTTTAGTAAATTTAGCATTTTGTAACGTTTTTAAGAATTTTTATCATGATTTAGATCAATAACTTTAAAAGCTAAATTTTTATCCTCTAAAAAATATTTATTCGAGAGTTAAAAGATCTAGTTTCATATTTAGTGGAGGTGCCCGGGGTTTCACAATTCACTTTTGGGTGAAAACTAGCCAATTGTGAGAACATTAAATTTATTTAAATATGTATAAATGATTTCAGAATTTGAGTTTGATTTTTACTTTTTTGGGAGAGGTGCGGGTTTTCTAAATTTTCCCTTTTGTGGAAATTTGCCTGATGTGAGAACATTAATTCTTGAAAAGTATAATATTGATTTCTGAAATTTTAAGAGTTTTTTTTTAAATTTTTGGGGGAGGGCCGGGTTAAAATAAACTTCTTTAGTGTGAATCTACCGGGGTGAGAACATTATCTACGATTGTTAAATGTACAATATTGATTTCTGAAATTTTAAAAGTTTGATTTAATTTTGGGAGGGTGCCGGGTTACAAATTTTACTTTTGTGTGAACTAGCCAGATTGAGAACATTATCTACGATTGTTTAAATGTACAATATGATTTCGAATTTTAAGAGTTGTTTTAACTTTTGGGGAGGTGGGGTTAATAATCTCTCTTTTGGGTGAATCTAGCCAAATATGAGAACATTAATTTTTTTTTGAAATATGTATAATATTGATTTCAGAATTATGAGTTTGATTTTCACTTTGGAGAGGGGCGGGTTACAATCTCTCTTAGTGGAATCTGCCATGATGTGAGACATTAATTCATTTAAAAAGTATAATATTGATTTTGAATTATAAGAGTTGATTTTTAAATTTTGGGGGAGGTCCCGGGGTTAACAATCTCACTTTTGGGGGGAATTAGCCCTGAGTGAGAACATTAATACATTGAAAAAATTTTAATATGATTTTTGGGAAAATAAGAGTTTTATTTTCACTTTTTGGGGAGGTCCGGGTTACAAATTTCCTTTTGGGTGATTAGCCAAGATGTGACAACATTATTTTCGATTTAAAAATACAATTGAAGGCCGGGTCAAAGCCAGGGAACATTTTTACAAATGAGTTAGGACCCTTATTTCAGTCCTAGGATCGGGGGATATATCAATGAAAAAAACACCCAAGTCAAGCAATTCTAACATTTTAATGCAAAGAATATTTTTCCTTTGACAACAACGACTAAAATTCATGTTTCTTGCATTCGTATTGGTATAAGGTAATTTTTTTTTTTTGAATGAAACGCTTACATTTTGCCTGACGACCTGAATAGATTTAAATATAGGGCCCACATCATTCAAACCCCACTCACCACAATACCTATTTATGAACACAACTCAACATCCCCCAATAATGCAGAAGGTTTTAAGTTTAAAGTATTTTGCAAGGATGCAAAACAATTATTGAATGGTCCCTAACGCCCATTTTTTTCATCCTATTTTTTGCTTAATTTTCGTATTTTTTTATTTAGATAGAAATAATACATTGTTTTAAAATTTAAAAAAATACTGTAATGAAAAAAATTTTTTTTTTTAATAAAAAAGGCATGCGGAATTCTACTCCTTCCCCCTCATTTCTACAAATTTTGGGAGTTTTTTGTTTTTTAATTATTTATTTTTTAGAAAAAAATATCGGGTGTGGCGAAAGCGATTAGCTTAAAAAGGAAAAAACAATTAATTTTCTTAAAATTTAAACTTAAGGTAAGAAAAGCCTTAAATGAAACCCCCGGCACAGTAGTATTTCTCCGAATGTGGTACCCATTTGGCAGTTATTGACTTGGCCAATATAATTTTTTTGGATATTGTTTTGAACAAAAAAACACAGGAAGAGAGTACTCAAAAATGAATCGAAGTAATAGTTTTCCAACATATTTTTGAAGAAGTATACACAGACAATATTGTATTCTTATTTTCAAATTTCATTTTTGGTGGGGTGCCCGGGGTTTAAAAATTCACCTTTGGGGGGTTTATTTATTGAATAAGATGCCAAATTTAAAAACAGTTGTTTCAAATTTTTCGAAATTTTATTGAGAATCATAATTTTTAAATATACAAGTATGCACGTAGTCGTACTGTAGTAATACTGAGTACCACTGTACTGAACTGATACAGTACATAGTATTTGAGTATTGTTGTATTCACTTTTAAAACCACTGGAGAATTGAAACTTTTAATCGGCCATGTCAAGACCACAATGATCTTTATGCCCAGTTCTGAGTTAAGAAATCTTTTAGCCTCTCACTCCCAGTGCGTAGAAAGAGCGCGAACAAACTCCACGACGACTTCAAGATATCTATGTAAAGCAAGGCGCATAAACTAATAACCTACAGTTCCTGCATATCTACTTCTGGTTTTATTATTTTACGGAAGGTTTCTTTTCCAACATAAATCGAGGGCTTAATAACCATTTAAACCTTGGCCAAGGTATCATAGCAGTGGAAGTTGAGATCACTTAGTATTCAGATTTCAAAGTTTATATGGTGATCGCTATACATGTAAACTGCTATAATACCGTTGGATAATACACATGAAACGTGTGTTAATTGTTACGTATAAAAATAAAATTTGTTAAAGGGAGTTTAGTTTGTAACTGTCGAACATCAATGCTATATGAACAAAAGTGTCTTTAGAAGCGGATTCGTATTGAATGTGATTACCGTCTCAATTGTTAGTCAGCAGAAGAAACCTTATACCCCCCCCCCCCTGATAATATTCACATGAAATTATTTTATTACTATTTTTAAAATTTTGGGAAAACGAAAGGAAGAAAATTAATATTTTGCCAAATTTTTAAAAATTTCCCTTTTCATATTATATTATTTACTCATGTAATATCAACATAATATCCCCCGTTTGAGAATAAAAACTAATTATTCCAAAATGTTTACTTTTTATCGGTAGAAATGGAAAGAGATTTAAAAAAAATTTTTGAACTATAACCTTTTGCAGCATTTTCTAGAGCAAAACTTTTCCCAAACATTTGTGACAGAATGTTAAAAATTTTAGGAAAGTAAAATTTTAAGTGCACACGATGCTTAATTCGTGACACTGATCAGTCTTTAAAAAAAATCTTCACTTTGTTGCGATTGCCACCATTGCACAGATAAAGGATTTAAACCTAATTAACAGTACAGAGTTCATGTTAGGATAAGCAGAGGCAGGCATTTATGATAAAAACTAATTTCCCCGCTAAAAACAGTAAATTAAACTTTTTCCAACGCCAAATTTCACCGCTTTTCGTCAAAACAAAACCAAAAATGCAAATATGTTCTCCCACAAATACCTCCCTCTGAATTCTCGAAACTACATTTTATTGTAATCTGCAAATTTTTTACAAGGTCCCACACCCCAATTTTAAAAAAATATCAACGAGAAGAGAGAATAGAGCTTTCAACTAAATGTAAATTATTTTCACCCCCAAATTTCACCGCTTTTGTGTATAATAAAAACGAAACTAGACTTTTATCTCCATCCCAAATTACCTGCCTCTGGGTATCAGGTAGGAAAGCTGCCTGATATTAATTACATTTTGGTCCATTCATCTGTTTTAAAAGTGTTACGTATCCACGGAAAAAACCCAAAAACATGCCCAACGAATGACACACATTTTTGTTGACATTGCCCTACAACAATGTTTGATACGGTATGTTCTTGGTGACCATAGGGGTCAAAGGGGCGCATGAGTCACTGTTGAAAAAAATTAAAATGGCATCATTAAATTAGCAAAACAACCACTCGAATGCGTAATATTCTTTATATTGGTAATAGATTTGAAACATCATTATTAAGTAACTACTAAACAATATTGAGTTAGGGTGGGGCTAGCAGAAATGCCGTACTAATGAGCCACCATGTGGGTGATGAAAACCAAAAATGTATTGAGTTTGCAGCTAAGAATCTTTACATCACTTTTTCGAGAGGAAAGATGAATATCACATGGTTTCCTCTCATCCTGTAAACTTTGTAACCAAAGTCCCAATATTTTCTGATCTAAAAATTTGCAACCAGCTCCTGGTGAGCACCCAAATAATATAGAGGAAGGACTTTGAATAGAAAAATGAAAACTTCAATTGGGGTTGTTTTACTCGGTTTAAAAAAGACCTAATACGTGATATGGCTTGCTAGCTATCTAGCATGCTTGGTTGTCGTTTTTAGATTTATGCCACTACTCTGATTCTCTATAATTACGTCTTTTGCTCCATGGGTATGTTTCAAAAAATCATCTCTTCCATACGTTGTATTTTAATTAAAATGTTCCGTAGTCAGGCTACCGAGAGGCAACTTGCCATTATCAATGGTTGTAATTATAGTGGGTTCACTAATGGCGGCAATCCCCTGGTCACTAGGTGTTTTGAGAGTATAGTATGTTTATCCAAGGGGTTTTGGGGTTATTTCCAGCTTTTGCATTATAACAAAACTCTTGGCAACCTTTTTGCTTTAGTATTGTCACAGATAACATATTAAACATTCAATGTGATATCTGTGATATTTCCTATGAACGGAATGAAAACTCTAAACTTGAACGGTGTATAAGTTTAGTGTTTCGCATATGCCTTCTTTATCGGTACGCTCTTGTTTTTGTTTGGGAATTTCCTAACAGATAAACTTATTATTAAACATTGTGTTTATAAATTAATTATTTTGACTGGATTATACTACAAAAAATGTTGATAACTGTTCGTCATCAATCACGTTGATAACTTTACTTCTTCTAGTTCTTTAAAGTACGAGCAACAAAACCCTGATCAAGAATAAATTAAAACTATTTATCAATCATTACATCAAAACTAACAGTTGAAATTAACATTTAATTACACTAGTCAACAAAGTAATAAATATCCCAGTTTCTGTTTATAGTAGCAAAAACATTACATCATGAGAAATTATCCAGCATTCGAAGTAATGTCCATCCCATATAGAGATAGAGATACCAGTACTAACAGTATATAGTATCTCTATGGGCCATCCGCTTAAACAAACAAAACCTTTAAATTAGTCTTATAGAAGGCAAGAACTCCTGGCAAGTGAGTTCACTGCTCACTCAAACAAGGACGTTCCAATACGCTAACTGTTACAAAGTTGATATACTTTGCATTAATAATATACCTCTATATTGTAAAGCGACACTTGATATTTTCATAGCCCTTAGTGAGGAAGTCCTTGGTAGAGCTACCCTGAAGCATGGACCCTTGACGTGGAGACAACTTTGCAATACCCGTTAGAAAGCCACCCTGGATATTACAACTTTGCAATACCCCTCAGTAAGTTCACATAAAACCGCCCCCTACATTCGGAATTCATCTCCCCACAATGTCGTGCGCCATTCAGAGCAGCGAATCTAGACTTAGTTTATAAATAGAGGAACCTACTTCCCTGGTGTTTAGACCCATGTTTGCCGTTTGTTGTGAGTGACCGCGCAAAACTCGAATATACATCTTAGTTGTCTATAATTAAGGAGTTCAAGGTGTTTCGAGGGACGCGTAGAAGCCCAGACGACGAAACCGAGTCAATATCTAACCGGAATATTATTTATTGACATGTTGGTAATGTTTCCGGCTCGGCTGGAAGTCTGCGATGTGTCAAGTAGCAGTGGTCCGGTCATCAACGCTATAGCAGATCAGATAGCTTGTACAAGGTTGCCATGAAAACATTGCATGGTGTCTTAGCGAATATTAAAGAGACTGGTCATACAACTAAAACTCTTCAGTCACAGGAAGTCTCTATTCAGTAACATGGTGGAAAGAATGTTATGTGGCAACATTTAAAAAAAAATTATAGCCAGGGGCAATGCTGATAGGATTTACGATTACATGTTTTACAGCATAGAGGCTTACAAGTTGGCGATTATTTGTTTTGACTAAATATTACTGCTTACTCATGCATAAATTAACATAGAAAATGTAAGTGCTCGAAAATAATAAATACTCCAAGATTGAGAAATCGTGCTCTTTTCAAATTCAGGCATTGATTACAATCCAATCAACGAAGTGTTCAGGAAATCAATAAAGCTTCACGCCTTCAGAAATGTCATTCCCAAGAATATTGTTTTTGCTTCAACTGTGCATGTTGATAATGGTTTGTCATTTGCCATAATATATAAAAGTATTAAAAAACGGACCAAGTTGGATTTGAACTATTTACTCTGTTTTTGTGTAGAACATGGGCTAAAATTGAATCATAATAGGAAATATTTTCACACATTGCATCATTTTTCTTGA
>JAMZAV010011418.1:0-20697 GCA_024449915.1 Sweltsa coloradensis | reverse complement strand
ATAGCTTGTGGCTGTCCAGGTCCCCTGTCCCCGCGTATCCTTACGTCCACCCTTCGTCTCGATTACCAAGTTGCATAAATATGAGACGTAAAGCAATATCCAATCAATCAATCTTTCACAGGGTGCTACAAAGTTCGGAGGTCAAGATGGTCAACACCCCTTTCACAGGGTGCTACGAAGCTCGAAGGTCTCAATGTTTAAGAGGGGAGGGTTTGAATAGGCGTACTCAAATTAGAAGCAAGTGACGTAGGTTTAACAAGTATGGTATAATTGACGATAATATTTACATGAAATGTACAGAGACAAGGACGGAATTGGCTCAGTGGCAGGCATAGCCAAACCACTAGAGACCATGAGTCGTGTGAGTAGCAGTAACCACTAATTTGCTCCTCGTAGAGGGCCACCTTTTATACCCCCCTGGGGTAGTCTCGCACCCAGAGAAACACATGTTTTACCCGCGAAGTGCAGGGTTAGCTGGTGACGAGACTACTGACCAGAAGGGAGGGAAAAACTGCCCGCGAGAGTTTAGAAATACACACATACAATAAAAGTGAAACCAAACAAATACAAGCAACCAAGTGATAATAATAACTTATAATAATAGATTGTTTATTTAGAGCCATGCTCAGTATTGTCTTTTGTTCATAGTAATATGATGTCACATGCAAAAGAAGGAATATAAAATATTAATATGTACATTGATCGCACGCGGTACATGCGTTCACTTACTTTGTTTTTCACTAAAATAACTCGCACGTTCGATCATCTCCGCGGTTAAGGGGGTCGGAATATACTCCCACTTCGGGAATGAGCCGAGCTCCTCCCCGATCTCACTTCCGAGCCCGGTTTCGGCACACGCGTGATCGCGTTCTTCCCAGTTCGATGCGTCGGCCGGCCATTGTTTTACGATTGGTAGGTCACAAGCTTCGAAGAGAAAGTCCATTGCCGGGTCAGGGAGGACGTTGTTGACGACGGGCCTGACGGGACGACCTCTGGGGTCACCGTTATGGACCGGACTCTTCAACGGGCGACTGGTAGTCCACTTCGATTACCACTTATTGACCACCCACGGGATTGTGGTCGGAGATTCGTCAGGTAGGGGCGATAGTTTGTCAGGCATGACAAAGTTTGCCGGGTTAGCCCCGACGTCGTTGAATACAACCTCAACCCCTTGGCGATCGGGGATCGGCACAGTGTCAGCGAGTATCTTCTCCATCATGGCTTCCAAGTCATCTCCCTCCCACTCAACCCCTTGGCGATCGGGGATCGGCGTAATCATGTCTGGCACTGGCACAGCAAGGTTGCGTCGAATGTCCTTTAGAATAGCCTCGAAGTCGTCTATGTCCATGATGTCCATCTTCCGAACGCCTGGGCTCAACTGAAGCGGGGCCAGGGATGGTTTTGGTTCGTTTGGTGGACATTTGGAGGGGGTAGTTTTTAGGAACTTTGTGAAAACATGATTTGTGTCTGGTCATATGAGGAGATTTTTAGAAAAGCAGAGCAAGTGGAGAGGGGGCGTGTTAGGAAGGCGCCTAATTAAGAGGGTTTAGTCTGTCAGGTTTCCTACTTTTTCTCCCACTCTTAGTGATGAATGTGTCTGCTTCTTGAACTTCATTGACCTCGACAGGGTGTAGCTTTTGAATGGAACGTGTGTATTCGCCATGCTGTGTTTTCAGTCTAGCCACCCTTGTAAAGCCATCCCTTCCAGGGAACACGTCAATCACTCTAGCCAAGGGCCACTGCAGTCTCTTGTTTTCGTTTTTTATGAATACCAAGTCCCCCATCTGTATTTGTTGACATTTTTTGTGCTTGGTGAACTGCATTAATTCAGAGAGGTATTCATTTCTGAATCTCTCCTTTAGATCTTGTACTAGTTTTATCCTGAAGTTGTTATCTTTTTGACAATGCCTTCCGATTGATTCTTGTATTTTCGATGAATTCATTATTTTTAATTTCGTTGAGGAATAATGCCGGCGTTAATGCCTGATAGTCGTTGACGTCTTCTGATAGGTAAGTCAACGGCCGGGAGTTTATTATTGTCTCAACATTACATAGCATTGTGTTCATCTCCTCGTATTTTAGAACAGACTTTCCTAGCACTTGACGTAGTATGTTTTTGATCATTCTGTGATCATTCGCTCCCACCATCCACCCCGCCACGGAGATAATGGCGGGATGAATTTCCATGTCAAGTTTAGCGGATGTCACCCTTAAGCATGGATGATAATGCCGGAGTAGATGTTATTATGGGGGCGCAGAACTCCAGGGGACAACCGATTATACTTGTGACCGGAATCGTCTCCAATCTAGAGTCTGGAATGAGGAGTACTTAGGTTAGTGGTGACCGTGTAATAAGAGTCTTAAATCAACATAAGAAGGGTGCACTGTATTAGCAATGGACATAAATAATGATAATAAAGCCTATTCTCGCCTGGTATCGGTGAGCTCATGCATCGCACTAAGCTGAACGTGGGTTCATATCCCTTAGCATTACTACTACTATTACTCAGAGAACTTAGCTTATATTTCCCCCTAATGACTCTGGTGGAGACGGTGTCGACCCTCGGCCACGGATCCCTCAGTAGCAGGTGATGTTAGGTTCTTCGTTCTTCTCCTCTTGTAAGGCGAAGGTCCACGGTCCTCTTCCTGTGTCTAGCACTTGGTTGAAGCCCTAGCTCCCAAAGCCGGACACCTAGTCCTGTCGCTTCCAATGAGCACTCAAGTCGCTTATCCTGGACACCTTGTCCGTACGTCACCTAGACGAGCTCTCCCGGTTAGACTCCCGGATAGGCACCTAGCCCACTCGCCGGTCTGTCTTCAACTCCCCAGTCAGAACGCACCTCAGTCACCAAGAAGCTTCCCCTAGACCCCCTTGACTTTCCCCCTCCAGGGCTCCAGTCTGTACGTCTCAAGGGCCTAAGTGCCTTCCCCTCAACCTCGTCACCACTCCTCGGCAACCTTATGTTATTGAAAGGTTTGCATTATTTCCAAAATTAAACAACAACTGTTTTGTTCTCATTAAAGTTATGTAAGTGCCAATGCTGCACATTCCAATTCATTGTTGTTTTAATCCTCTTTGCTTTGAAATGTTCCAATCATTATTATTATCATCAAAAGAAACCAAATAATTGAATACATGAACATGGGTTCGAACCGAGCCCATGGACATGACATCCCTCCTCCCACATCTAATGACCGTCCCGGGTCATTCGCAAGTCCCCAGTAGTCTTGAAACATCGGAAAACATCTTGAGGTCCTCAGTCTTCCGTTCCTCCTCATATCCATCCAGATCTTGATGTTCTTCCGCCGTAGTTGACCACCAACCACCATCATACCATACCAGAGTCCCTATAGCTGAAAACCCTAATTTAGAGAAGAGAAAAAAAAAGCAACTTAATTTAAAAACTCCAAGTTCAAACCATACAAGTCACGAGCTTACCTCCCAAGCATACAATCATGATCTATTTCTTAAACGTTTCCAAATGACAGTAAAATTTCCTAGTTAAATCCAATTCCTGTGAATAAGATACTAAATAAATTTATCATTTAACATGTAAAACACTTCATTAGTCTATACACAAGACAAGCAACGAAAGCAAAAAATTCAAAACATAAAAATAAACCAGTTATTTAACTGCCTGTGTGTAAAACCAGAAATAAAACAATATATTTTAAGAATTACTGCCTTTCTAAATAAATGCATGTGGAACTCCTGTCAATTCCAAAATTTTAAATGTTCAGATTTTATTGCAGTGCCTCCTTCGACAGTGTAGACGTGACGCGATGGACAAATTCCCACGGTCCGTCAGTTTCAGCAGGCATGTACTGCCGTTGGTCCATCACTCGTAACCATTTGAGAAAGCAAGGTCTCCGTCTGAAACATGAATGAAATCCAACAGCAGATTGTTCTCGTACCATTGGCCACTTGCGTTTTACAACTCGTCCGTCACGTGCTTTCCCACTATTACTAATCATAACAAGAAACAGTTGACATAACACTTAGCGCACGTAACTAAGACTGAATGTGCGACGGCAGCAAAATAACAAACAAAAACTATTATAAAATTTTAAAAGCTTTAACTCATATTAACAAACAATTAACGTCAGCAAAATTCTAGATAAAATTCACTAACAATATATTCACTGAACTAAACGAAATAAACATTTAAAATCAATAAGAAAGCGTTATCCATTACACAATAACAAAAATAATTCATGAATTTTAAGTGAAGTTACCTTCCAATCTTGTTTTGTAGCAAAGCAAAGCAATTACTTGTCAACAATTTATTAAATAAACTGTGAACAGAGATTCCAGAATAGATAAAATAATATAACACAATTGAACATCTACAATCATCAAGACAATTCCATCACTGAAACATTAAGTCAAATATTATATAATATTTTTAACCAAATTAACCTACATTCTTATTACGTGAAAAGAAAAATAAACAGTGAATTTTTGCACTTCTTTTACCAACTTTGTGTCGACTTTCAAAGAAGATAGAACCCACGTTAGCACTTTGCTCACATAAAAAATGTTGAACTTGTACCTCTGCTGCATTCATGAACTCAAACAATTAATTTATTGCCGACCCACTAAAAATCTCAAGGTTAATTTAAATGACTGTGTAAATAAACAAGGCTTAATGACCGACAATTGACAAGCTCAGCAGTATAAAAAAGCCTACTCCTGACACTGCGATATAACTATTCACGTCTGCTAATGTAGACCTCGCCTTCTATCATCACATAGTATTTATAACAAATAAAACAATTAGTACAACTACTATGCACTTACACATAGCACTGTGACACCACCCTTGGTTCCTCCACCCTTGAACCCAAGAGCGTAGGGTACTGCATTACAGCCACTCTCTTTGAACCCAATAGACCATGGTATATCAGTGTTACCACTTCCAGCACTAGGGCATGACACCCCCTTGGCGCACCCCTTAATGAATGCTGCATAGGACGACGGTGTCCCACCACACTCCACAATAGGGCAAACAATCACATCGGGTCTCTTCCTTTCCTCACAAGACGTAACCACAGATGCAGTACTACCCTCCTCACTACAAAGCGAAACCACCATGGCATCCCCTACGTCCTCATGACCAGTAGACAGTGAAGAACCACTCTCATCACCTAGAAGTGACACCCCTAGGGCATCTCCTACTTCCTCATGAACAATTTTATTTCCCTCACAATCACCATGGAGCAACAAAACATCCCCTATAATCTCGTGAGTGGTTACACTACTCTCAACATCACCGTGGGAGAACAAATCACCCCCTATATCCTCGTGAGTAGCAGATACCACAGAACGTCCATCACCAATCCCAGGACTCAAAACCTCAGAAATTACCTCAGAAATGACCTTGTCATTGCTGATAGTCGTCACCGAAATGTCACCACCCTTAGCTACAGGACACAAAACCTTAGAAATGTCTCCCCATTACTAGGAGCAGTCAACACCTCAGTGCTACTACCCTCCACGACAGGGCGCTCCAACAGCGTTAACGGCACAGAAGATGGCATCTGCTCCACCGAGACAACAACAGGTGCTCTCCGATGAACCTCGAGAGACTTCAGTTTGACACAGTCCCTTTTTAAATGACCCAGCTCTTTACAATAAAAACACATGACCTGAGTATCCCAATTACGTTGATTAAAGCGCTGATTTGGCCGTTGGTCCATCCTCTGATATCCACCCCTATAAGGCTCACACCTCTGTTGATGACCCCAATTACCCTGGTGCATTCGAGTGTTACCCTGTGTCATAGGACTACTGCCCTGGTATAACTGATTACCACCCTGGTACATCTGATTACCACCCTGGTTCATCTGAGTAATACCTTGGCACATCCGACCCACAGACTGCTGCCCTGAAGCAACCACTTGCTGGACCACCTCGTTGCTCCGACTCGCTTCGCTCCCTACTACGACTGGAAAGGACTTCACTCCCCTTGGCAATGCCGCGAGCATTTCAACTAAACTATTATGAGCTCTAGACGTTACTTTCACCTCTTCCTCCTCTATTGCCCTGTGCTGATCTGCCACCTCTGCACTCAACAACTTCTCCAACCGCCTAAGCTCCATCAACAAATCATCCAAATTATCAAATTTTGAATTGCCTAGTACCACTGCCAAACTTGGTCTTAAGCCCTTTATCACCCATTTAACCCTCTCTTCTATCGGCATTGCTGAATTAACCTTAGTACAAAGAATATCCCTTTCATACACATACTCTGTCGCCGGTTCCCCCTCACGCTGAACTCTAGCAACCATTCGCTCCGTCCAATACTGCACATCGCCCAATTTGTACCCATATGTCTTAATAAAATGCTCCTTTACCGCCGACCACTTAAGCGGTACCGCCGCCATTCTGGCCTTTAACGTCACATGTCGGTACCAGTTTAATTGAGCCTCATGCAAGAAAAATTGTAAAGCCGTTACCTTCTGTACCTCCGACCAGTCATAAGCCACCGCCTCATAATTTTCGATCCAAACTTCCACATCATCGACCCCCTTTTGAAATTTATCCAGCAACCCCTGTGATAGCTCCATGCTATCCTCCCTTGGAGACTATGACCTGTTCGTAATAGACAACACTCAAAGTTATTCGACTGTGGCTATATAAAGCATCTCTCTCTCTTAGCATTTAAACACAACACTCAAAGTTGTTTGTCTATAGCTGTGCAAAGTGCAAAGTGCAAACTGTTAGCTCAGAGAAAAGATAAGGAATCCTGGGCTAGGCAACGATGAACGCCACGCTGTCTACCGCTGTCTCGCGCTTACGAACTAGAAAACAGATGTTATGTACACTCAAAAAAAAAAATACATATCAAAGCGGAGTTCCTACATAAAGACAAATACAATAACCTGTCAGTTTTATTTAATTACCTAGTAAATAAATATTACCACATTCCTATCTATCCAACTAGACTTTACCTTGATAGATTTAAGCTAATTACCTAGTAATTAACAATCACCACCCCTAAGAACAACCCCAAAACAGAACGGCGGCCTCCACCATGTCAAGTTTAGCGGATGTCACCCTTAAGCATGGATGTTAATGCCGGAGTAGATGTTATTATGGGGGCGCAGAACTCCAGGGGACAACCGATTATACTTGTGACCGGAATCGTCTCCAATCTAGAGTCTGGAATGAGGAGTACTTAGGATAGTGGTGACCGTGTAATAAGAGTCTTAAATCAACATAAGAAGGGTGCACTGTATTAGCAATGGACATAAATAATGATAATAAAGCCTATTCTCGCCTGGTATAGGTGAGCTCATGCATCGCACTAAGCTGAACGTGGGTTCATATCCCTTAGCATTACTATTACTATTACTCAGAGAACTTAGCTTATATTTCCCCCTAATGACTCTGGTAGAGACGGTGTCGACCCTCGGCCACGGATCCCTCAGCAGCAGGTGATGTTAGGTTCTTCGTTCTTCTCCTCTTGTAAGGCGAAGGTCCACGGTCCTCTTCCTGTGTCTAGCACTTGGTTGAAGCCCTAGCTCCCAAAGCCGGACACCTAGTCCTGTCGCTTCCAATGAGCACTCAAGTCGCTTATCCTGGACACCTTGTCCGTACGTCACCTAGACGAGCTCTCCCGGTTAGACTCCCGGATAGGCACCTAGCCCACTCGCCGGTCTGTCTTCAACTCCCCAGTCAGAACGCACCTCAGTCACCAAGAAGCTTCCCCTAGACCCCCTTGACTTTCCCCCTCCAGGGCTCCAGTCTGTACGTCTCAAGGGCCTAAGTGCCTTCCCCTCAACCTCGTCACCACTCCTCGGCAACCTTATGTTATTGAAAGGTTTGCATTATTTCCAAAATTAAACAACAACTGTTTTGTTCTCATTAAAGTTATGTAAGTGCCAATGCTGCACATTCCAATTCATTGTTGTTTTAATCCTCTTTGCTTTGAAATGTTCCAATCATTATTATTATCATCAAAAGAAACCAAATAATTGAATACATGAACATGGGTTCGAACCGAGCCCATGGACATGACAATTTGTTGTCTTACAGTGGCTTTTACTAAGTCTTCTTCAAAGTTCAAGATATTGTTTGCTCCGACAAAATTAGTGGCGTTGTCCGAGTATGAGCTTAGGCTGTCCCCGCCGACTAACCATGCGTTCGAGGGCCTGGAGGAACGCTTCTGTACTTAGGGATGTTATCAGTTCGAGGTGTATAGCTCTGTATACGGCACACGTAAACACGACTATCCAAGCTTTCTTTCCCCCTTTCAAGTACAGCGGTCCCGCCAGGTCAACGCCCGTGACCTCAAATATGGCCGCGTCGTTGACT
Organism: Sweltsa coloradensis; assembly: GCA_024449915.1. Lineage (NCBI taxonomy): Eukaryota > Metazoa > Arthropoda > Insecta > Plecoptera > Chloroperlidae > Sweltsa > Sweltsa coloradensis. Next base: position 12,377 of record JAMZAV010011418.1, on the reverse strand, counting down.
CTGTCGGCGGGGAGTGCAGGCGGATTGGATGTCATTGGTTTGGATGTAAACCTCCTGCATTTTAGGCAACGAGATATAACTCGGCTAACTGTTTTCCTACCCCTCAAGATCCAATATTTCTCCCTTAGATGACTGAGTGTTATGTTGACCCCTGCGTGGGAGAGACTTTGATGCATGTCAATAATTATTTTTTCCACAATATCGTGTTTGCTTGGGAGCAGCGCAGGTGTCTTGAACATGTCTGTATCTTGACGAGATGTAAGACGAGATTTAACGGTTAGTAAGCCCGAGTCTGATTTTTCCAAATTAATCTTTTTAATTGATTTCATTTTATGTTCATCGAACGATTCACGTTGAATCAACAGGACAATATGAAATTCGGCATCTTGAATTTCCTTTACGTGAACCTATAAAAGACATCTTGAATTTCCTTTACATGTCACTATAAAAGAGAATACGGGCACTGATAACCTTAGTGTTGTGTGCCCTTAAACCCTAATAACTAACTAACTTGAAGTTCTCCGCCCCTCCTCTTTGATGGATTCTTACATATTATGAATGAATCTTTTCATCCATGCGACCACTTTTAACATTGTTTTGAACTTGGAGAAACGTTTGTTGATCATTTGTGAACCAAGGTCTTTGGCGTTGTTAAGTTACCTTGTATCGTTTTTCTTTTTTCCGAACACACTTCTTGTTCATCGATTTTTTGTTCGCTAGTAGGCCATGAAGACATGTCGGTTTTCATCCATTCAGGTCTCTCCCACTACTTTGTATTTAAAAACTGCTTTACTCCCATCCCTCGAGATGGGAGGTCAGCTGGATTGCAGGTACCTGGAATGTGTCCCCACTCGCTTCCTGCTGTCAATTCATGAATTAGCCCAGGAGTGGAAGACTTTTACCCGGACAAAATTCCGAACAAGCTGAAAATTTGCACACATGTTCAGTTGATCATTCTAAACAATAGTTGAAAAGTCCCCTAAGCTCCGCCGCGTGCGTCTTGAGATATAGTGGCAAAAGGGCGTAAGTGCCAAAAATTTCTTATTTTCAATTTCAACCATTTTTTTTACACTAATATGTACAAATTGTTAAATATTTCTACGTCAGTAAAGTTAAAATCAGTCATAAGCTTCGACCTGTGCGTGGCAAAAGGGCGTAAGTGCCAAAAATATGATATTTTCAATAATTTCAATACATTTTGACATACGTATGTGCAACTGCAAATTATTATGTATTCATACAACGGAAACGTGAAATTGTTCCCTTTTCTTCGACCAGTGTGTCTTGACACATGGTGGCATAAGGGCGTAAGTGACAAAGATATGTTATTTTTAGTCTTAGCAAACTTATTGACATCCATATATATGCAAATTATTAAGTATTCAACGAGATAAAAGTAAACATCTTCCCCGAGGTTCGTTGCTGACGTCTTGATAAATGGTGTCAAAAGGGCGTAATACTCAAATTTATATTAAACATAAAAAGGCTTTTGACATTCAACTCGTTTATTGTAACACATGAAACCAAACAAGGACACTCAATGAAAAAACCCATGATGCGAAATGACTTGCTTAGCCGCTTGTATGTAAAAAAACCTTTAAAAAATTGTTGTAAACAGACTGGACATTCCCAAAAACCTAAAAAAATAAATTCCCCACATTCTCAAGGGGCTTGCATAGGGATTTTGAAAGGGATTCGAGCACGAGGGGGAAAACCCTTTTTGGGGTTTGACTATAGTTCACATCACGATAGATAGAGCATGGCAAAGAAAGAAAAAAACATATTTCAATACCGATTTGTTTTTTTTAAATGTCTGAGGGGGAAACGAACGCTTCATAGTGGACTAAATTGCATGTGCTGGATTTTTCACAGTCCTGACTTGCTTTGAACCTACAAAAGTATGATCTTTCCCCATTTTTGCCATCAACCCTAGGGGGGAATGGATGGAAGATCATGAAATGGCTGGTGGACGCAGCTATAAAATTAGAGCTCACAGTACGCAGTTGCAATGAAGTCTCTGCCAAAAAGAAAAGGGAAATGCCCCACAGCAAAATTTTGAAAAAAACGTTAGAAAAACTAAACAACTTATATCTTAAAACTTCTGCAGTATTTCATATACAAATTTTATTTTGGTAAGCAGCTAAGAAATTCCTACCAGCTTGGGTACAAGACGGTCCCTTTCCATCAAACACATGAAACCCCTACCCCATTTATTCACAATACAAAATGAAACATATATTTAGTATAGACTTCCTATAGATGGGAAAAAGGGCGAGGGGCGGGATCACTACCTCTGCAAATTTGACCACTATCCGGAAAATTATGTGTCGGCATGGTAGTTTAATGTATATGGGGATTGACCCGAAATCTGGACAATGTGATTTTGTCGTAGTTTAAAAAAAGACTTCGTCAAACATGAAAATCGCTTTGTGCCAAAAACATCCTTCAGATCACCCCAAACCAAATTAGCTATTAAAAATGTTGATGTTGCGGATAAAATTCAATGTAGTGATCGCAGTTATGCTTTTTGTCAATGAAAACGGGACATGTACTCTATCTTTACGCTTCACTACGTTTCATAGTATTACTTTTCAAATCACCCGGGTAACTGGGATTTATCTTTAGGAGAGACCTTAATCTTCAAAATTTGCCCGGGTGATAATCTGGGGAACGTACAAACAAATATTTTAAAACATATGATGAATTATATGTTTTTTTGGGCTTACGCCCTTTTGCCCCTAGGCTATTTCATCAAAGTCGCAGCTCATGATCTTAGTGATGGGGCACACAGACAGCCAAGCCAAGCTGGTTGTCCACAGTCCCTGCTGAATCCCTTTTAAAATCCGGTTTATTATTTTTTTAAAAAGTGAGTTTTTCAAACTTTGAATTGTTAAAAATTTTCCGCTAAAAACAACCAGATCTTCGCCAAAATATTTTTTGCTGCCGTTTTTAGAAAGTCGGGGGGAAATATTTTATAAATTTGGTTTGGGCCAAACTGCTACTTACAACGTTTTGTAATGGTTCTTTTTCATACAAGCTGGCTAAGCAAGTCAGTCAGCATGATGGATTTACATTTATGTCCATTTTTTGGTATTCATATTTACAAAAAAGTAGTTGAAAGTCAAAAACTCTTTTTGTATTAAATATTGAATTTTTTCAATTACGCCTTTGCCACCATTTATCAAGACGCCAGCAACGAAGCTCGGGGAGATGTTTTACTTTTGTCTCGTACGAATACTAAATAATTTGCATTTATATATGAATATCAATAAGTTTGTTGAAACTAAAAATAACATATCTTTGTCACTTACGCCTTATGCCACCATGTGTCAAGACACACTGGTCGAAGAAAGGGAACAATTTCACGTTTCCGTTGTATGAATACATAATAATTTGCAGTTGCACATACGTATGTCAAAATGTATTGAAATTATTGAAAATATCATATTTTTGGCACTTACGCCCTTTTGCCACGCATGGGTCGAAGCTTATGACTGATTTTAACTTTACTTTCGTAGAAATATTTAATAATTTGTAGATATTTGTGTAAAAAAAATGGTTGAAATTGAAAATAACAAATTTTTGGCACTTACGCCCTTTTGCCACTATATCTCAAGACGCACGCGGCGGAGCTTAGGGGACTTTTCAACTATTGTTTAGAATGATCAACTGAACATGTGTGCAAATTTTCAGCTTGTTCGGAATTTTGTCCGGGTACACCATACAAAATTTTCTTCCACTCCTGGGCTAAATGCCATTTACTCGGTTCCACACATACGCGCCCCACTGATCTTGTCGATCAATCCAGCTTAGAGCGGTAGTTGAATCAGACCTGAAGAATATTTTGTCTTTCGGTAATTGCAGTGTCTGATTCACTTCGTGTGTGAGCCGGGCGCCTATGAGGCAAGAGAGCAATTCAAGCCGAGGGATAGTAATGTTTTTAATCAGAGTTATCCTATTCTTTGCCTGAACGAGTTGTATTGTTGTCTCTTGTTGAGATTCATTGTGTACAAAAACACAGCAAGCATATGCGCTTTTGCTAGCATCGCAAAACGTATGTAAAGTAATGTCGCCCTCTCCCAGGTTCAATCTTCGCGGTATCTGTATCTGTTCCAACAATGGTAATTCCTCCTTCCATTTAGTGTATTGATCTTGGATATCAAGAGGCAATTCTTGATTCCAATTAAGTTTGAGCCCCCACATTTCTTGCAATAACAGCCTAGGAGGTATTGTTATTGGACAGGTAAAACCGATGGGGTCGAATATTTTGTGGGTTGTTGACAATAAAGCTCTTTTGTTGAGAGGGCCCTCAAAGTCTTCAATTAGCTTGTGCGTATGGCAGCTGAGTGTATCTTTATGTTTATCCCACACAAGACCTAATGCGTTTGTTTTGGCCGTCTCTTGAGAAGATTGCCTAGAGTACTCCCACCGTCTTAGTTCAAATTGCGCGCTCTCTTTAGACTTCTAGACTCGGTAATGAATCTAGTGAGCTCTGTGTCGTCGTCGGCACTGGTTAAACAATTATCGACGTAAAACGCTTCACGCAATTGACTGGCTATTGCTTTGAGATGTTTTGGTGCATTATCCAAGTGATAGTTGATCGTCGCGGCCAATAAAAATGGACTGCTTGCAACACCAAACACTACTCTGGTATGCCCAAGTAACTTTATCTCTCTGCATTCTGAATCTTTCCACCACATGAATCTGAGAAAGTCGCGATTATCCTCGTTTACGGAGATTTGCAAGAAAGCTGCTTTTATATTCGCGGAAACCCCTTTTCTTTTTTGTCGATACTTCATTAAGATTTTTGGAATTAATTCGATCAGATTAGGCCCTTTGGACAGACAATCGTTGAGTGAGGGGGTTCTATTGTCTTTTCTCGCAGAAGTGTCAAAAACCGGCCGTATTTTTGTACTACTACCTTTTTTAATTACTAGTCGGTGAGGTAAGTAGTGACATTCATTATTTATTGCTTCCGGTTTCACTTCTTCGATTATTCCCTCCTCTGCCCAACTTTCAAAGATTGCGTTGTGTTCATGAAAGAGATTGCTATCTTTGAGTTTCTTGTAGTGTTTTGAAGCCTTTTCACGGCTATGTTGTTATTGTCTGGTAGCGGGGGATGTCCGTCTACCGATGGCAATCTAACCTGTATCGCCCGTCACTTTCTCTGTCGACAGTTTTCAAGAAGTGATTTGTTGTGTCTCGAGCTAGTTCCTCGGATTCAACCGTAGTCGCTTTGTATGTAATACCAAGAACGTCTAGTTTCCACAGGTCTGTTATAGTACAGTCATTGACAAACAGCGTGGTCAAAATACCATAGGTGGCGCTAGACTGTCCTTGCACACCAGTGAATGTCATTCTAAAACCAGTGGGTTGCTCGACCCTCTTGACCAAGCTAGCCGTGAGACTGCACAGTGCACACAAGGTTGCTGATCATTGTCTCTCTCTCTTCCACAATTTACATTGAACTAAATATTGTACATAACAAATTGTTCAATTTTACCCACTTATTACACTCGTAATCAGAATTTCACGTCATTTTACGACCTTGGAGAACCATATTGTTTCTCGTAACGCGCACAATCTTCCAGAAAATGTTTTCTTAACTTTCTTTCTAAATTGGTTGGGTCCATGTTCGTGCTATAAGTTGATCCGTACGTCGCGTAGGTAAAACATTGATTATTAGTCAGTTTCAGTGCTCGAAGATCCTTGGCCGGCGTCTGGAGGATGTCTGTGTTGTTGCATCTTGAAGTTGGGGTACAATACGACGGTTCTTCTATTGTGATTCTAGATGTGGACTTTCTTGCGATGGCGGCAGGGGCGACAGTGCAGCCACTACCGGAGAGGCTGCTGGTGATGGCACAGTCTCAGTAGGTGACTGTACTGCGTTGCTTGATTCCCAGAATGGAACATCATCCAGTGAATCATGCGCGGGGTTGGTATGAGTGCTTCGTCTACAGCCTTCTGCATGTACGGTGTCATTATCTCTTCTATGGATCCGGGTGTAGTGCACGAGTTGAGTATAAGAATGTCAGATGAATTCGTGTGAAAGGTCTTGAATTTTTTTTGAAATTATAGAAGTTTGAACCAGCTAATGGTGGTGCCTAAACACAAAACAGAAGTTGTTAATTAACAAGTTTCATCAAAATACCAAAAACGCATTGGACACACACATCTCACTCAAGGATACCTTTGTAGAGGTGAAGATCCACCCCCCTGTGAGCAGTGTGGTGAGATTTTAACTCTGAAGAACATTTTAGTAGAACGTCCTCAACACATGGACGAGAGGAATGATTTTAAACTGAAACCTTAACTAAAAAAATATCTGATGAATCTGGTAATATTGGCTATGTTTTTAAATATCTGAAGTCATCAAAGCTGTACGATAGGATTTAAAAAAATAACACATCACTATAAAAGAGAATACAGGCACTAATAACCTTAGTGCTGTGGGCCCTAAAACCCTAATAACTACTACTACTACTCTATCCATGTGCACTAGAAGCTAGGCCTAGGCCTAGCATGCATTGGCAGCATTGGTTTTCTTGAGTTTCGTGTTGGTTTGCCTCTAAGAAGGGGCGTTACTTTTTCGAGCAGCTCGTCGAAGGTTTCCTTGCTCATCCGATAAAAATTGAAATGCTTTTCTTCGTCTTCTAACCTCATTTCCTCCATAAGGTTCTAAAAGTCGTCCAGTTCTTCTCGCTTTTGAAAAACGGACCTCACCCACCACCCACCACCTACGCTGTTTCTGTTTACAAAGATGTTCATTTCTCCGGGCTCTTAACCACGAATGAAGCCATATTAAAATGAGTCTGTTTCTTAAAACATCACATGGACGAAACAAACGTGACATACGAGGTGCCATTTTTCACACACGTGCGTTTTGACAGATTAAGACACACCCACTTATACGGGAACCACCATCAAATTCCATCACATCAAATGTCATCCAATTCCAACTCGCAACCTTATCGTGGTTTGGCCCGTGATTAGGGGAGTTTTTCTCCATGAAACTAATGGCGAGCTCTGGGTCGTCGTCGGGAAACTTTCCCCTTCCCTTTGGCTACCTCCCCGACGGCGACGACAATACAAACCGGACGGATGATGATACAGACGGAGACGACGACGACGTAGGGGACCCCTGCCCTCCCCATACGCTTGTGGCTGGTTCTGACCAGCACAGGCCTGTCCACCCATTGTCTGCCCGCGTCATCCCTTACGTCCCTCCCTTCGTCTCGATTAGCCAAGTTGCATAAATATGAGACGTTAAGCAATATCCAATAATAAAATTCAACGTGGATTATACCGCGCGGTATGAGCAGAGATTTTACAATGGGGGGCCAAGGATTGCTATACCGATCGGGGAAGGACGAAGTCTGGGGCACAGCCCCAGCCGCCGGGGGCTAATTTTTTGTGCTTAACTTTCTGGGGGGAGGGCTTTAAACGTATTTGAGAGTAAGGATGGCTATTATTTACACTTAATACATAACAAACAGAGACGTGGTTCAGTGATGCCCTTGAGAAGGCTTTCTCGTGTTGTACGCTTTCGAACATTCGCCGCGGTGTCCAGTGTTTAAGCGTGCAGGGACGAGTACTAGGAGGCCTATAGTTAGTTGTGGACGTGAAAGACGAGAAAGTCGATTCTACCTTTATTTGGTATTTTATTAATCACAGGGTGAACCTTCGAAAATTAAGCTTTTAATATTTGTCTCGGCTCGACTTTAAAATTTAAAAAGCCTCCTCGGTGAGCTAGACGACGGATGTTTCTTGCAACGGAAGCAAAAGACTCAAGCAAACGGGGCGCTTGCCTCCCCCCTTGGTGAGTCATTTGCCTCCTTCTGTTCTTCTAACTGTTCTTCTATATATTGTAGTTGTACAAGTGTCTGGTTTATGGTTCTCATTCAATTCTTTTGTTGTTTCAAAATAGAAAATTATTATTGTTCCATCAGAATGCGTCGATTCCACTGTTAGTGCGGCGGTCGAAGGCTAAAAAGACGCATATTTCAGCTTTGACCCATACAGGCGGTACTACCGCGCGAAACCAAAATAAAATCGTCGGCTACTTCATCACCCACTAGAAAAATGACGTTGTGGTCTCGAAATGCGTGTACGTCATAGATTTACGACGCCATCTTGGATGCGCGGCGTCGATCGCACTTTGGTTATAAACCATATTGTACATTCTGCAATTTTTGCATTAGAAAAATGAAATGTAGTGCGTTGTATTCCCAAGACATGGGCGTACATTATGTTAAAATTTATTTTGGATTGCAACATTAAGGTAAGGTGAAAAATCAACAATGGCGGGGAAATTTAACATTTTCAGAATTATACCAAAATGTTCTATATTTTTTTGAGGTTAAACCATCGACATTTTCTTAAGACATTTGTAAAAAGAACGTAATTTTACCTTAATATCCTGCATTGGTCCCACTGTGTAAATTTGAGATAGCCTTATTTATAAAAGAATCCAATTGCATGCCCCATGTGTATCCATATTTATGCATTCTGCTCGGTCGTAATTACTCACATTAATTTGTACAACGCTCCGGAGAAAATGAAAAATGAAAAATGAAATTCTAAAATGCACAAAATACTGACATTTTTGGATGAGCGAAACGAAGACTTTAATAATTTCACTGACCCTCAAAAATATTTAGCTCCAATGTTTTTGTTTGTTTGTTTGTTTGTTTTTGTTTTTGTTTTTTTTTGTTTGCTTTCTACCGGGCAAACGGCATATGCGATTTTGATAGAAAATCAAAGGGGATTTCTTTCGAAATCTCTAAACTCAGACCTGCCTTGTTTCTGGGTACAATCAAAGAAATAATTCTCATGAATATCGTACTTTACGATTTTTTTCGATTTTAAGTGCGATATTTTCGTGACATTTGGGCCGATTCCTACCAAAAGATGGGGCTACAACGTTCATATTTTGCATGGACATTAAGGTAATGGTGATGTATTGCTTTTTGAAAGAAAAAAGTGAAAAGTTAACCATAATCCATAGAATAAAGGTTTAAATATGAGTTTTAAAGGTTTATAATAACAATTAACAAGAAACAATAGAAACTTGACAACAATCACCTACAATGCATTCAAAAAGAACTAGCAAAGGTAAAGTGATCCCACGCATACTAAAAACTTATTAGAAAAGCTCATCCATCAACGCGACTAAAAAAAGCGTTTGCGAAGCTTCCTTATCCATTAAAATGTGAAAGTAATTGGGAAAATGGCTTAAATTGCCTAAGAATAGGCTTGTTCAATAGACCATTTTAACTTTTTATAGAGGTAAATATGTTAAATATACCATCTCATCATTCCAATCAATGTTTGTTTGTTTAATATCCTGCATCGTTTCATGCAAAGAAGGGACATCGAACAAACAAACACTGACAGGAAAGGCTGGTCTTTTGAACCAACCTGTCTCTCGTTTACTGTAGCAATTGATGGTAACTAGGCCGCTCCGCGAACGCTTTTTTTAGTTGCGTTGATGGATGAGCTTTTTTAATAAGGTTTTTGTTTGCGTGGGATCTCTTCATTTTTGAAAGTTTTTTTTGAACGTATTGTAGGTGATTGTTGTCAAGTTTCTATTGTTACTGGTTAATTGTTATTATATACCTCGAAAAACTTATTTTAAAACCTTTATTTCTATAGATTCTGGCTAACTTTTCCAACATTTTCTTTCAAAAGGTACTACTTTACCATAACCTTAAAGTCCATGTAAAATATGAACAATGTAGCCCCACCCGTTTGGTTAGAGTCGGCCCAAATGTCACGAAAATATAGCACTAAAAATCGTAAAAAAATCGTAAAAGTACAATAATCATGAGAAATATTTCTTCGAATGCACCCAAAAACGTGGCAGGTCTAAGTTCAGAGATTTCGAAGGTCCCTTCTAATTTTATCGCATATGCCGTTTGTCCGGTAGAGCGCGAACCAACAGACAAAACAACAACAAAAAAACAAATAATACATCCGAGCTAATTTTTTGTGGGTTTAGTGAAATTGAAGTATTCGCTTCGCTTATCCAATTATGGATCAATTAATACAGTGGATATACAACAAAAAACACCAGTAAGTAAATATAAACATCGAACTAAAAAAGTGAAAAAAGTCTGCTGAAAAAATAAGTTCTGAGGCGACGAAATGTGAGTGTTTTGTGTAATTTAGAATTCGCATAATATGTAGTTTAAAATTTTCTACCATAGTTTGTACAAATTAATTAATGTGAGTTCTTACAATCGTGAGAATACATGCATGTATCGTGAAAACTCTTCCTAGTTGCAAAACTATTATTTTGCCAAGTTTAAAGGGGTGTGTTTCGGGGCAGTGTAGGTTTATGAATTGAGAATACTCAAATGTAGAAAGATACACGAACTTGGCCCTTCTTTTAGATCTGGCTTTATATTTACAAGGTGTTTGTATGCGATGGAATCTTATTACTTTTTCAAATTCCATTGCAAATTATTTTTGTTAAAATAGAATTATTATTTTTTGAACAAAGTAGTATTATTTGCTAAAGTAATACCAATTAACAATGGAATGTAAAATATCTGTCAACCATAATACTTGCTTTTTGTTTGCATTGTAGGTGATTATTATCAAATTTCTATAGTTACTTGTTTATTATATAAATAAAAAAAACTTATATTATTAAAACCTTTATTTCAATGCTTTTCAGCTATTTTTAAAAAAGATTTCTTTCAAAGGCACTACACACTACACAGCCATAATCGCTCACTCGTTAGGTCAGAATTGCTGGCCAATTGAAACTGACGAATAAGAGAATACGACGAATAAGTAGTTCCTAGCGTGTTCACCACATTTAAAAAAAGAAGGATTAATTATCGTACCCCAATGAAATTGGTATCGTGTTATCAGGTACCTACATTACCTCGACTATGTGTTTAAGGGGTCATAACACTAATCGTGATGACTGAGTGACACCTCCGAAACACACCAACTTGGATTGCTGCATAATGTGCATGAGTGTGTAAGCACACCGTTGCTCGGATGCGGCGCACTAACGGGCACCTAGATAGTACATATATTTGGCGGCCATCTTGTAAAATGGCTACCTTTAGTGTCTAGGGACAAACCTAAGACAACTCTATGTACAAATAATTTTCCAATAACATTCTTTATAAATATGCGAACATAAATTCGTCCGTCATCAAACACACTTAAATATTGTACTTGGCTGAAGGACTAATTAAATGTAATTTCCTATAAATAATCTCATAATAGTCCCAGGCTGACAAAATTTGTTTCTGTAATAAATGGAAAATTTTATGAAAATCCAAATAATACGTCAGGTTTGTTACAACTGTCATAATTATAATAGAAAATAAATGAAAATCAGAAGCATGTACTATTTGCATATGCCTAAAACAAGATGGCGTCGAAAAAATATTTTGCCCAAAATTACAAATGTCTACCCAAGATTATTTTTATCCTAAAGGTATACTTTAACAAGATCGGAAGAGAAAACTCGACCAGGTCAAGATTCCACGTTTCTTTTGGCCAACAATGCATCCAACAATAAGGATTCGACCAATTTTGCAGCTTGCCGCACGCTACGCTTTTCATCACGTTTACCACCAAAGCGACCAAAGTATTTGCATTTAAGCAAAATGAAAAATACGGACGTGTTCACAAATGTATTCCGCAATTAAAATCTATCCCCGTGTTTTAAGAAAATGTTGATGGTTTTACCGTAAAAAAATATAGAACATTTTAGTGTAATTCTCAAAAAGTTAATTTTCCCCGCCATTGTTGATGTTTCACCTTACCTTATATTGTTGCAATCAAAAATAAAATTTAAGTCATAATGAACGCCCATGTCTTGTGAATACAACGCGCTAAATTTAATGTTTTTAATAACAAAATTACAGAATTTACAACATGATTTATAACGCAAAGTGCGATCGACGCCGCGCATCCAAGATGGCGTCGTAAATCTATGACGTACACGCATTACGAGACCACAACGTCATTTTTCTAGTGGGTAATGAAGTAGCCGACAATTTATTTTGGTTTCGCGCGGTAGTACCGCCTGTATTGGTCTAAGCTGAAATTTCGGATTCGACCGCCGCACTATGTGTACCCCTCATAACTTACCACCGTCTCTTGGGTGGTTGTTTCTCTTGTGGTATGGTCCATATTCAGTTCGGCGCAAAAAACCAAACAACAAAGGTTTTAAAGGAATATGATATTTTCTAGTTTATCTGCAACAATAAACAAAAAAAAAAGTAAGCTACACATCCAAGTTATACCAATGTACATAGTTAATCACCACAAAATAAAGTAACCCATTGGAAAAAATTTGAACAAAAATTTGAAAAAAAAGTTTAATCTTGTTAGGGAAAAAAATAAAG
>JAMZAV010011417.1:0-21326 GCA_024449915.1 Sweltsa coloradensis | reverse complement strand
AAGTTATGGACACAGTAATACGAACCAACCGCGATGATAATACCTTATCGAGTCCCTCAGTAAACGATATCGATATAAACCATGTTACTTGTGTGGTGAATAGCAGAATGGTAAAAAGAGGAAGTCAACGTCGGTATTAGTTTGAAGTAGATCGTGGATATGTGTATAAAAAACATCTGTGAATGTGATAGCAGAAATGATAAGGGGGGAGATGAGGTGAGAGCTCGTCTCAACTATGGTCATGACTTACACGCTGCAGATGCCATCTATCACAAATCATGTGATGTAAATTTCCGAACTGTCAAAAGGACACTTTTAGATCTGAAGCATTTGATAAAATAGCAAAATGTATCACCGATAATGAAGATGATTAATTTGATCAATGATCAGATGATACTTGTTCTTCTCTGCTTTCACGCGAAAATGTGCAACAAGAAGTTATATTTCCGGTCTGAACATTACCTGTCAAGATATCACACAAGAGTTATATTAACATTATTGTGTTATGCCAATTTTATTAATTTAATCAATGGATTGGATTAGTATAATGATGTAATCACTATCTGTTAACATTTGTTTCATCACTTACTTGCAATATCAAATGTATTTTACTATTTATTATTGTAAGAATAATTGGTCGCATTTACAGATACTCTACAAAGTCACTGTTTGACTACAAATATGTAGAATATACTGTAATTATACTAACTGAATAAACATAATTAACATGAGTCACCTAATAGTGATTACGTTAACATAACATTAATTTTCACCTTTCATACAGCAGATGAGTCGTCAAAATAATATGTTGTGCAAACAAAACCTTTTGAGTCTATGATTGCTATTCCAATAATTCTTTGGGTCTTAACAAATTATTGAAATCTTCGTAACTCTCATCTCAATAGTAGACTTTCGTTCATACTCATAGGCCTACAACATTTTAACCCGAGAGTAGTCGGCCCCTGTTTGTAACGTTAGTAGTCGCGCGCGGTCCTTTAGACCGCATTATTTATTTTGGGCTAATAACGTTAGGATGACGTTTGATTACGAATATAAGGTAAATTATAATATTTTTAACAGCATACCTGGTTATATTAATCAAAAGTCAATCAATAACAATAATAATCAATCAAAAATCAATCAAACACAGAAAAGTAGCAAACCTACAAAAAGGTATAAAAATATGTTTTGAAACACCCTGTAGTTCGTATTATTAGTAAACCAAGACAGTAATATTATGCCAACACTGTATGTTGAAGAATAATCAACCTACAATAACAAAATACATGTCTCATAATAGTGATTGAGTATGCATATTTTTGCCTTACTTAGTATTCGCGCAGCGGTCGAAAAGACCGGAGCAACCAAACAGGACCTCTCATCTTAGATGAAGTTTTTGCAGAAAACTGAATCGCGTATTGCACACTGGCTTCACAAATCTATTTGGGAAGGTAGGCGGAACTAGACAAGCCACGCATGCGCGCTGTGCAAATACCAACTGTTGAAAAAAAAAGTCGGTCTAGAAGACCCCAAAGCGACTACTCTCGGGTTAATATTCACCATTCACTACATTCAACCGGGAAAAAAATATATCTGCATTTTTTTTGTATACCGTACACATTCGATTAAAACAAGAGAAAATCAATTATTAGCGATTAAGACAATAATACATATCGACAATTTTATTTTTATAACTTATGGGCGTTTGTTTTGATACCACAAGCAGCCCTCTAGAAAGACAGCCAAAAAAGTTGCCAAAATTTAAGTACAAGCACATGCCAAACACGCTTACACTCGGCCTTTCCACCTCACAGGAGCCGGATTATGCTCATCAAACAGACAACAAAAAAACGCCTGCCATGACAAGTCATGTTGAAGTCCTTAAACAACTGGGACCTAAGTTGCACGGAAACTGTCCTCGACCTCATAAAAAGTTCCTGGACAGTGAAGTCCCAATCAAGCTGGAAAAATTGCCTTCTCACGCCAATTCTGAATGCCTGGAAAGACGCCTTCGGACCCTGCCGCTATGCGTCCAAGTAGCCCTCACAAGCGCCCTTGCAAAGACGGCTGAGAAATGTCAATGCACGCTTGGATTATATTACTCGAAAGCAACTACATCATCGCCGAAGACCAGGCAGGTTTTCGACAACACCGAGGCACCACAGACCAAGTCGCTACTTTGCGCAGACATGTCAACAGAGGTTTCAGCACAAGGTGGAAAGCACACTGGCTGTCTCCTCGACCTTTCAAGCGAGCTTTCGACTCCACCGACCGGTCATGGGCAGTCAAGCAGATGTCAAAGATGACGTACCAAACAACATTGTCAGATGGCTCCACGACTTCATTAACAAGAGGCGTATCAAGTGGTCCACAAAGGTGCCCATAGCAAAAACACGTAAGACGCAAGGCGGAGTTGCTCAAGGTACAATCACAGCGCCGACTGTATTCAAAATTGCAATCAATGGACTCATCAAACTATTGAATAGAATACCTAGCCTTGTCGTCAAAAAGTGTTTGCAGACGACTTGTCATCTTCTCACAGGAAAATGTCCGGTTGGGAACTGGAGCAAAAAATGGGCCGCGCAATGCGATAGCTGCCAGGCCTGGATCAAGTGCACGGGCTTAAGATAAACTGCAGCAAAACATATTGCACCTACTTCCACTATGAAGTACAATCCCTTCAAGTTCAACATCACTCTTGATGAGCAAACAGATTAAACAGACAGATTGAGCTAAGTACCTCGGCGTGACTCTCGACAAAAAAAGACCGGCAAGATCCACTTTGAAAAGGCTGCAAGAGAAGGGCCAAAACGATACGACTACTTCAAAGGGTAGCCGTGTGTGTCCATCTGGGCGCAAAACTAGACACTTGGCGCCCTGACTACAAAAACGTACATCAGACAAGCCATTGAGTACCGGCACGAAGTCTTTCTGCGCCGCCGCAACGCACTAAAGCCATGTCGACAGAGTCCATAATCGAGCCCTTCGCTCATAACGGGTAGCAGTGAAAACCACCCCAATTATCGCCAGGAGTGTATCAGCCCCAACAGTGAGCCCCTACAGCTAAGAAGAGATGCAGCGCGCTTTGTCCAACTGCACGAAAAAACTGGCGCGCCTAAACCCGACAAATGCTCAATACCCAACCAAAAGTCAAGGCGCCACTAACTTTGATGAAAACAGTCCAACAACTGAAGAGTAAAACTGTCCTATCCTCCTAGAAGCACAACGTGCACCACTTGGGACGTACCACTCCCAGAGCTTCTGCGGACAAAGTCCAATCAGCTTGCCCCGGGGGACCAAAATGACGGCATCGAGAAGAAAGATGAACATGACCATTAAAGAACTGAAAGAGCTTGCCGAGAAGACCTGAGAAGCCACTTTCCCCTTCAGAGGTGGGTGCACATCTTCACAGACCGGCTCCTATGACTCGGCTACAAACAGCAACAGGTTACGGCATCACATGCCATTCACCTTCTTTGAAGAAGCCACTCCAATGGGAGTAGTTGGCGAACATACTTCGACGCGAGGTACGCAGCCATTGCCAGGGCGGCCGAAAAAAATCGCCGAGACCCCCGCCTTCCCCCTCAACAAGACAAAAATTTTTTGATCCTAAGCGACAGCGTCTCAGCCATCCAATTTGTATCTCAAGCACGGAACCTCCATCCTAAAATCGCTGCCTTTCAAAAACTCCCTTGTCGCGCATCCGACAGCAAAACAAACTATTAGAGACTCCAACTAGGATCCCCAGCCACTGCAAAGATCATGGGGACATGAAAAGGTCAGAAATTCTTGGCCAAAAGTTCCACAAAAGCACCGCAACACCAGCCAGCGCCTCTACTACTACCAAAATGTCAAAACGAAGATTCAAGTCAACCACCACAAAAAGGATCTTCAGAAACCCCACAGAAGAGACTTCAGACTAAAGAACGGCGGGACGAGATCCAAAAAAGGGCCAGACAAAGACTTGTCGGAGGAAGGACGGCCACCGCCCATTTCCGGCTTGTAACGGTCACGACGTCTTGCAGCACCACCTGCACCGCTCAAATTACCAACGAACCCGCGGCCCACCTGGACACTTTGTGAATTTAGAAGATAAAGACGGAGCAGCATCTCTTCAGATGCGCCAGCCCTCAGGAATAGTGACATTGACTCCCTGCCCGATACCTGAGCAGGATAGAAAAGGAGCAGTCGTATATGGATAGAAAGACAGAAGAATGACTTGAAGAGGCCAAATTTGCCACAAGAAAGAAAAAAAAGAAAAAAGAAGTTAAACCAACCACCTTCCCGTTTTCACAACAATTTCTAGCGTTTCAAATTCTTCAAATACTCACAAAATACAGGTAAATCACAGATGAAGATATATTTAAGGCTATTTGACTGCGTTTTTCTATGTTCACAAAATATGATACTAAGTCAAAAATATAGTAAATGGATGTTGAAGCCTGGCCTATTTTCGAAAATCTAACCATTTTTTCAAATTTTTGATCCGGTAACACGGCCAATATAGCCACCTCAAAATTAATTGCAACTCAATTCGCCAGGGCACACCATTCTAAGTACTGTGTTGTGCTTTTGTCACATTAATTTCAAGTGATTTTCTATAGGCTGACTGAGAGAAAAAAATTTTTTAACAATTGATCTTTCCTGTGACTTTATTTCGCCCTTTGGCGATATTTGGTACCGATTTGTACCGCCCAACAAAAAAATTTGCAGAACGACAATGTTAAAAAAATTATTTTTTCTCTCAGTCAGCCGATACGAAAACCGTTGAAAATTAATTTTCACAAAAGCACAACCCCCTACGTTGAATGGTGTGCTCTGGCGAATTGAAGTTTGAAATTATTTTGAGGTGGCGATATTGGCCGTGTACCGGATCAGAAAAATTTGAAAAAAATAGTTTTGATTTTCTAAAATAGCCAGGTTGTTTAGGCCCGTTGGCAATCTAATTTCTCAGTGTATATGTAATCCAGCAGGCACTGACTCTTTGTTTACATAATTTGTTCTCTTGTCTATATTCTGTGTTGTTTATCAGTTGCTCATGGTAACGATGGGCATTCGTTTGGAATCAATGGCGCCACGTTCTTGTATCAATATTTCTCTCCTGTTATTTACGTGTTTTTCACTAATCTAATAAAATATACAGTCCACTTTTACATTGTGTTTTATCTACCACATTACCCAGTCCAAACACAGGTTTCAAAGCCATTCACTATATTTTGACATGGTAGCATATTTTGGAAAATAGAAAAACGCGGTCGAATAGCCTTAAGAAAAATGTTTGTGAGTTATAGCCCCCTGGATGTTTAAACACACTTGATCCCTCCAATAATGTATCATTCCAATGAAGTGGGGGGAAACAAGTTGGTGAGGTAAAGATTCTGAGTGATTGTGTATTGTCTGCTTTCAGGGGCAAAGAACTGGTCTCTAGTCGGCTGATGGTACGCTACTGAGACGGGACGGCGGATATAGGCCAACAAGGCCTCCTGGTCGAGTGCGTAGGCCCCCCACTGCTTGATGGTAACTAACATCAATATAATATTCTTATATTTGCTCGCCTCTTTTCTGTTCTTCACTAATTTAAAACATATTTTGGATATAAATATTAGGGATACCCATCAATACTTTTTTCATTATCGAATATTGAAATGGTAAAATTATTATCGAATCGATAATATTGATACTACCAATAAAAAATTCAAACCCATATGAAAAAATCTCAAATATGGTGAATGAAATTCAAAACAATACAATCTCATGCCACTCGCTGCCTCGTCCTGTCTGTGTTTTTGCCTCTTGCTATTGGCTAAGTCTGCTCCCAAACATAAATCTCGGGTAAGAAACCTTGTGGTATATCTCCGTCTGCCCAAGCGGAAAACACGAAGTGCGTGTTTCGGGCCGTTTTCAATTAGTTATTCATATTTTGACTATCAATAGAGATAATGAGAAATGGTGATATAAAAACCCAAATTTTGCGTTTTTTGCGATTTCAAAAAATTTGTCAAAAATGTACTAAAAATTAAAAAAGAAAAAAGAAATAGGCCTACCGGTATTTATGCGAGTATAGGCCTCGGGTATATTTGAAATTGTCAAGTTCAAAAAGTGGGGTGCGGCCATTATGAGAAGCCATTTACCAATAGTATTTATATCCAACTCTTGGAAATCTGAGTGGTCAAAATAAGGGTGCGGCCATTACTCGAGGGCGGCCTATAATCGAGTAAATACGTATACACACTGTTATTTTGGTGGACTTTTTTTGCGGAATACGTGATACGCGCCGTTATTTTGGAGGTCTATTTCCGTGAAGTCCATGACATCACAGGACCGGTACCTCCTACTGCACGCGTAATATTTGGTTTGGACCGGCACCTCCACCAAAACTGGACCGGCACCTCCAATAACGCCTCACATTTTGCACACTAAAAGGTTCAATTTCGCAATTTTATTTGCGTTTTGACCAGTTTGATACAATTTTGTTTGTTATTTCGCGCCTCGCGAGATTTGCGTTTTTAAAATATGTTTTTTCCATGTAATTTGTCGACAATATTACATTTTAGGCAATAAACAGGACATTTTTAAAAAATCGCGAATTTTGTTTACACCATTTTTCACTACCTCTCAGTATCAATAATAACTTTTGATTGTCAATTATTGAGATTTTATCCAATATAGATTATCGATCGATAATATCGATTTATTTTTATTTATATTTACTTGTTTATTTAACGTCTATCCTATTCATTTAAAAAACTGATTTACAAAGGAGTTACAATTATCGTAAAAAATTTAAAATATTTGCATTTATTAGTACTTTAACCCTTTTCGGTCAAATTTTTTCCCTAAGTGTCTCTTCCTCAGGTCAGATATAATTCAATGAAAAAAGTGGGAAAATGACATTTTTGCTATTAAGGTATGTCTGCAGGTATTGTACCTAGTGACACCCCCAATTTTTTTATTTTGAGTATACACATCTTTTGTACATAGATTTTCATGATATATTTACAGTTTATTTTAATTTATTTATTTCATTTTGTCATAAATATAATAAATTTTTTTCCGATAAAATAGGAAAAAAATACAATTGCTTCAAAATTACTCCCTTTTTTATGTTTTGTATTATGTTTTGTTTTATATTGTAGAGACCTACTACATATCCTTACTATTAGGGCAAATTTTATAATTTTATACCATTGTAGGCCCCTAAAAGTAAATAAATTTGATTTAGTGGCTAAATCATAAAAAAGTTGGAAAAAGTAACATGTTTTACATGTAGGACTATTTGCAACTTTTGGTAGGCCTACCTACCTAAAGTGTCACTTCAAATTTTTATTTTGGGTTAGGCAAAGGACTACATTTATTCTTCTACCTGGGCCCTAGATATTTACAATAATTGTTTTGTTTTTATATATTTTTTGCAAAAAAAATAAAAATAAAAATAAAAAATAAGAAAAAAATTATTTTTCAATAAATATTTTATTTCAAACATTATTTTAGGGACTACATTTTTATTTGGTACAATAATTGGCTTTTTATTATAACATAATTGTGTCACTCATGCATGCCAGACCTTACAGTAAATTACTTTAGTCATCAATCATAAGAAATAAACAACAATGGAAACAAAAGTGTACTTAGTTTACACCTTCTATTCCTTGATTTGGCATTGGATATCTCTCCAATTAGTTGTCCAGTAGTAGTCCAACAAGTTGCTAGGTAACAATATTCATGATTATTTTATGTTCACATCATTGTTCCTGCTCAAAGTAGGCCTATGCACTGTTTTATAGTGAACATAGGTAAAACAAGAGGTAAAACATAGGTGAGAAGAACAGGACAAATAGTTATACAGGTACATAGTATTCTTGGATTTTTATGCCTTGTACTTTTTTGAGTATGGTATTTTGTGCAACAAAAGTGGAAACAAAAGTGTGCTTTACACCTTCTGTTCGTTGATTTGGCAATGGATATTTCTCAGGGATGTCAGAAAGCGTGTATTTCACTAAACATTTACACCCTGGTCACAAAAACGTGTCCAAGTTTACTTTAGTAATCGACGATGTACAAAAAAAATCTCCCGAATCGTAGGTTTGAAGGAATTCCGAGCCGCTCAAAACGGGTATTTCCGATCGCGAGCTATGACACAGTACTGTAACAGACAGTACACGGCGTCATAAAACCTCTCCCTCCCCCTCGCGCGGCGGTAGCTGTGATTGTAGTGATCGCGTAAACAATGCTGTGGTATCCTCTCGTCTTCAGCATTGTCTTTGTGAAGTTTGATGTCAGGCAATGTTTTTATTTAACTGTTTTCCCCGTTCATATACAGCTTTATTCTAGGGTCGGATATTTATTATTACGTGACAACATGAAGGCCTAATGAGCGTGCGATTGTTGAGTGATCTGGTACAGAATTCGGCGCGGATTGGGAGGTGGTGAGAGGGAGGGGCATAGAGATAGCGGCAAAGAAGGCTTGACCTTGAACGAACTATACGATCAGTAGCGCTCGAGACAAAACAGATGCCAATGCGCTGCATTTCGTAATCGGAGAGCAGAAGCAGAGCCCGGTCGTAATCGTAATTTCCGATGACTCAAAGCTGCCGATGTGAAGACGCGAAGGTTGTTGAAATTGGAGACTAGACTACTCGCGCATATGAATGAAACTATGAATGTAAATAATTTACAATCATAGCCAATTATTGGTTCATGAGAAATCTGAGTTCGGCTGGTCGCACATAGGAAAAAAACAGCATAAAATAAAAATCCCTGGATTCCTAACTGTGAAGGGTAGTTCAGCAAAGTCCAAATAAATAAATAAATAATCATTTACCAACCATTTCGCCCAGCCATTACCATTGACAGGATCAGGACCGGCATCACCAGCTCCGCCACTGTCACTGTCACTTCCAGATTCCGATCCACTTGCAGCTTCACTATCGCTTGCATCCTCATTATCACTCACGACATTATCATCACCAGAAGTTAAATTGTCCAATTCATCTTCACTTAACTCAAAGCTATCATTACTTTCGTCTAGAACTGCGTTTATGTCCTGACCGAACACGTTTTTGCGCGACGAAGACAACCATGTTTGTTTACAGATGAAATTGGTCCACAGCCAGCTAAATATATCGATTTATATCTCTTATATCCCGTGGATCAATGAGACTGTGAAGCGGAAGTTCAGTCGGTAACATATTGATCAAGTTGCTAAAAGAGTCGACAGATAGCAGTGCGACCTTGAACGAGTTTATTTGCGGCGCTAAGTTTGAATATGCGCGCTGTCGGGGCAGCCCCGACATATGACCGCAACGGGAAAATCGTAATGTCGGGGCTGCCCCGACACATGACCGATAAGGGTTAACATGTGAACATATAACAATAAAAATAATTGAGAGAATGACAGACAGAGCATCTGCCCCATAGTACATGAGTACCGACCTTATTTAATAATGAAACTTTTAGAGCAGGTGAGGTTAATAATGTAATGAAATATTTAGACTGTACACTGCACTTGTAAATAAAGAAAAAACTTTTTAACAATATTTCGACGACTGTTCAGTCGTCTTCAACGGGTTTAATGACATTTAACAAATTACAACAGTAAAAAAAAAATCCAACATTTTTAAACATATACATACTGCCCTTTCAATTTCACCAGAAAAACTTATGCCTTATGCCATCTTATAAAAATTAAATCAGTTATTTATTGCCAACTGACAATTAAGATAAAAAAAATAAAAATAAAAATACACCTTTATAAGCTAAGACTGACTCTGACTTGAACAAACATTTTCCAAATAGAAGGAAAGTCAATACTAGGAGTACTAATGACGTTATTCTTCACAGCCATATAAGCAGCTTCTTTTAACCGACGTGTATGCAGATTAGTTTCATGGAGAATGATAGAGGAGTCGTTCCAATTCACATAATGATAGTTCTCATAAACGTGTTCTGCTAGTAGGGATGTCAAAAAGCGTGTAATTCACTAAACGTTTACACCCTACTCAAAAAAGTGTGTACATGTTTACGTCTACATGCGCTATATCTGTGTTTACTTTTAGTTTTTGATAGATGTACATTCTACGCAACCCTTGAAAATCCCACTCGCACGCTCGCATTTTGCGAGTGACAATTTGGCTCTTGCGAGTAACTTTTAGGAACGTGCTTCAAAATATCGTTATTGCGAGAATTTGAATCGAGCGCCGATTCATGCCGCCGACTTGTGGCAGTGTGCTGAGTATGCCCCCCAACCCCTCCTGCCTAACCACTGTGCGATCTTCCAGAGATTATACGCGTAAATAATTACCAACAACATCACTTATGTTTTCAATCTGCTAGAAGTCAAACTTAAAAGCTATCACCCATGGTGATAAATCTTCCTTATCTTGTTTACTCTCGTTCGGGCTCCAGTCCCGCGCCCCGAGCCAACGCATCGTGAGTCGTGACCTTGACTTGACTGTGACAAGTTATAAAGCAGAGTAACCAGAACAGTTTGTGTTATCTTAACGGCCCGCTGCTGTTCCTCTTCGTGATTATGAATACTACTTCATTGGCACGTCATTGTTTATAGAACAGCATTACGTCTGAGATATTACGATAATTGATGAGCGCGTTTCTTCACAGTTCATTAGACACCCACACACGATTTTTTTGTTTTACTACCGAGTAACCCGCGGGTAATGTGGACGGGTACCCGGGTCTTTAAAAAGTCGGGTTTCGTCATCCCTAGTAAACAGCCAGACACATTATTGTAAGACGCGATCGCGAACATAAGTCATTGGGCATTTTGTTGATGCGGCGCATATGATTTGTACCATCAGTGTTCTTATCTTATCTTATCTGAAAGTGGTTACGAGTTTTCACGGTATAAACACTGAAGATTTTCAGTACAGAATTAAGCCCGCTATGTATCCTAAAACGCACCAAACGCTCTTTAATAAAACCTGACCTCAAAATTTTCGCCTGCGGCGCTATTGTTGGGGGCTCCGCCCCCAAACCCCCCTTGCCTTCCCGCCAAAAGTACCTACCCGCTAGGAGCGAGTACTAAAAGACGGGTGCGAGTTGATTGTTACACAATTTTCAAGGGTTGATTCTACGGACATTACTTGTTCTCTGCAAAATAATTGACACCCCTCAAGCACCAAGTAATCAAGAGCCCTTCCGGAGTCCCTATTGATTCGAATTTTATTGAGTAGGTCTACGAAAGACAACCACTACAAGTCGAGAATACGTATAAATTGTGAGTTGGGCGGTGGGAGGGGAAGGGGCGGCTGATGTAGCGCAGAGCGCTTGCTGGCCAGTGGCCGGACGCACACTGCACAGAGCGATTGAAATGACGTGATCTACTACAGAGTAGGCGTAAGAATCTTTATTGAAGATTAAAGAAACAAGTAATTGAAGATAAAGTAATAAGTAAGATTTATTAGACAATTGACAAATGAGCGACTGTGCATGCGATCATTACAACACGTCCAAGACTAGCTGGTCTGGTAGACTAGTTTGGCCACATTTTGTAGGCCTACATCTTGAGTACCTGCAAGAAAGAAGGAACGGTTATTCTAATTGTGTCGTCTATGTAAATGTACAGATAACAGACAGATACAGTCTAATAATAAAATGCTGATACTTACCTATTTGTTTTTGTTCAAAAACAAAATTGCGTTAACGTTTTGTGGCTTTATCCGACTTCTGTTTTTCGAAACAAGTCTACCTGCTGTCGAAAAAATTTGTTCCGACGACACAGAAGACGCCGGAATGGCAAGATAGGCTCTTGCTATCTTGGCAAGTCGGGGAAAGTCATCTCGGTGGCTCTTCCACCACTCCAGTGGGTTGACATTTGTTGGCTGTGGGGGGAGATTTACATATCGATCCAAATCTTGCAAGTAACTTGGTGCTGTACTGGTTCCTTCATCAGCGTATGTGGTCCCAAGAATTAATGTCATAGGGTCTTCTTCGTCAACCTCCAACCTCGGACGCTTTTCCGTGGGTCCTGCTTCAGCTTGTGACTATGATAAAGACTCATTGAAGAAAACTTTTGCCTGACTTCCTCAATAACTCGCTTTTTAAGTTTTATAATTATTGTGTGATTAATAAGCTTCAAATTTGTGAACGTAGTTCTTAGCATGTCCCCTAGATATGAACTCAGTATGTAGCTTAGTTGTTATCTTAATTAATCAGATTACCTTATTGACGGATCCTATACTTTACTACGTCAAAACCCTTGCCAAAGAAGGAAGCAAATCATTTCATTAGATCTGCTTTAACAAACTCCTTAAAACTCTTCACAGCTTCAGAGTCGCCGTCTTGAACAGCTAAATGCTGGCGGACGAGAGCGTTAACGACAGGTCCAATGACAGACATCGTGACAGTCTTGTCTGCACCTAGCGCATTAGTGGTTAATTTTAGTGGGCGCAGAATAGGAATCATTTGTTCAATGATGAGCCACTGACTGTCTTAACAGTTCTAGTGTGCGTGCGTCCGTCTGTTTCATCAGAGCGTGGTCACTCAACAGCGCAGACACAACCCAGCGCTGTTTGGCAATTCGTTTCAACATATCGAACACGCTGTTCCACCTTGTCGCTACACTTTGTATCAGTTTATGGTTTGGAAGACTAAACTGTTGTTGCTTTGTTCGAAGCCCGTCGGTGGCTTTACCGCTTCACGTGCCCATTCTTACGCAATAGCGGAATTTCATTCAGCCCACCATCTACACTTAACTGCAAAGTATGCACAGCACAGCCCTGTAATTCCTTCACCATTTCGCAGTCATCAAGAGTGCGCACAACATTAGCAGCATTGCCCGAAACACAGCACAAAACTTTCGATCGGATGTCAAACTCGTCTGCAACAGCTTCAAGAGCGCCTCGGAGATTTTGAGCCGTGTGACTTTCTTGCAAACATCGCGTACTTAACAAGTTGTTGTGCAGCTGTCACTCATTATCGATGTAGTGGCTGGTAACTGTCATATACGACTCTGCACTTAACGATGACCAACAGTCGGTGGTCATCGACACATGGTCTGCATTGTTTGCAACCTCTGATTTTAGTTTTTTGTGATGTGTATCAAATTTTCTCTAAATGATCGCAGTCATTGTGTTTCTTGACGGTACAATATATTTAGGTTCAAGAAATGTTAAATGCGAGCGGAAAGTTTCACTTTCCACTAACTTCATTGGTAACACATTTGCTAGGAGGCAATCCGCAATTAGTGAAGAAATAGAGTCAGATTTGGTCTTATCGCATGCCCGCGGGGGTTGAACAAAAATGAGCTGATCTTGGGTTGGTCTTTGTCATCTGGCTTACCCAAGTTCTCCACTGGATGTTCGTGTTTGAGATGATTGATCATTGTGCCCGTGCTTCCTGAATTGGGGTAGGATCCTTCCCACGCTGGACAGCTCTGCCGTCTCAAGCAAGGATCTCGTGTTGAAGGTCATATTGCCTTGTGAAGTACGCCGCAGTCACAGACTGCCGTGCTTTCGTATTTTCTGTGCATGCAGTCAATTCACATTTGAAAACGTGTAGTAAGTAGTAACGTTGTTATTGGATGAGCGAAGCGAAGACTTCAATTTCACCGACCCCCCAAAAAATTTAGCTCGGGTGTTTTTTTGTTTGTGTTTTTTTTTTTCCTGTCTGTTCGCTCTCTACCGGGCAAACGGCATACACGATCTTGATGAAAATTGTAGGGGACCTGCGAAATCTCTGAACTTAGACTTGCTAAGTTTTTGGGTACAATCGAGGAAATATTTCTCATGAATATCGTACTTTTACGATTTTTTTTTAATTTTTAATATTTTCGTGACATTTTGGCCGATTCTGACCAAACGGGTGGGGCTACAACGTTCATATTTCACATGGACATTAAGGTAATGGTGATGTAAATTGCTTTCTGAAAGAAAAAGTTGAAAAGTTAGCCAGAATCCATAGAATAAAGGCTTTAATGTGAGTTTCTTTAGGTTTATTGGATGAGCGAAGCGAAGACTTCAATTTCACTGACCCCCAAAAAATTTTGCTCGGGTGTTTTTTTTGTTTTTTTGTTTTTTTTTGGTTTGTTTGTTTTTCTGTCTGTTTGTTAACTCTCTACCAAGCAAACGGCATATCCGATCTTGATGAAAATTGGAGGAGACCATCGAAATATTTGAACTTAGAGGTGTATTGTTTTTGGGTACAATCGAAGAAATATTTCTCATGAATATCGTACTTTTACGATTTTTTTCGATTTTTAGTGCGATATTTTCGTGACATTTGGGCCCATTCTGACCAAACGGGGGGGGCTACAACATTCAAATTTTACATGGACATTAAGGTTATGGTGATGTAGTACCTTTTGAAAGAAAAGTTGAAAAAGTTAGCCGGAATTCATAGAAATAAAGCTTTTAAAATAAGTTTTTTTGATTTTTTGCGATATTTTCGTGCCATTTGGGCCAATTCTGACCAAACGGGTGGGGGCTTCAACGTTCATATTATACATGGACATTAAGGTTATGGTGATAAAGTACCTTTTGAAAGAAAAAGTTGACAAAATTACCCAGAATCCATAGAATAAAGCTTTTAATATAAGTTTTTTAACGGTAAATAATAACAAATTGACAAGTAACAATAGAAACTTGACAACAATCAAACCCACAATGCGTGGACAGCAAACAAAGCAACAAAGCACTCGCAAAAGTAAAGATATCCCACGCAGACTAAAAACTTTAAAAAAAAGCTCATCCATCAACGCGGCGGGACTTTAGCGTTTTCCTAGTAATAACAATTAACAAGTAACAATAGAAACTTGACAACAATCACCTACAATGCATTCAAAAAGCACTTGCAAAGGAAAAGTGGTCCTACGCAAACTAAAACTTACAAAAAAGCTCATCCATCAACGCGGCGGGACTTAAGCGTTCTCCTAGTTATTTTATTGAATGAAATATAGGTCAGACCAATAAACGAAACTCTTGGGGTAAAACCGGAACGTCTCACTCTCGTCACCTATCCATATAACAAACTATAATATTTGATGACTGTTTACGCGCATTCCACTTTGAATTCCTCCCGCTTGAATTAATTTCCTTCCATATAATTCAACTATCACTCAACAGGTGTCACATAAGCATCTATTATTACAAAACGCTGACTTATACTTTGAGCCGGTAAAGTACTGCAGTTACCATCGCCACGATGGCAGAACTCTGTGAACTGTGTGCAGTGTGCAAGTGCAGTAACCTCCACGCGCATTACATCAAGTGTGTGTGCGTGTAACTTTCTCGCCACGTTACTTACCGTGCGTGTGTACTCTCTCAAAACTTCTCGCCTCTCTCTGGGCCAATTCTCGTGTGTTTATATATTATTATAATAACATTACTCTCGTACGTTTTTAGTCTAAGTTCTAACATTTAGTGCCTATCTCCGCGCCACTGCCGTGTCATCTCGCCTGCTCCGTCCATTGCCAGCACGTCTACACGTCATCAGCACGTCCGACTAACACGTCCAACCAGGTATGTGGTAATAGCTCTGCTTACGGCACTATCCCTCGTGTTATATCTAACCTATATAACATATTTCCATCTCTCCAAATTATACAGTCCACTCCTCCACTCATTACCTAGGGAAGTTCTACATCCTTCAGCTAGAACTCTAGGTCGCGTGTACATCCTCGCCCTTGCGCCAACAATGACCAAATGAGCTCCCTAATTGAAACAGTGAGCATTGTCTATTGGAAGTGTACGTTGGCCAATGGGGTATGACCAGTCAAGCACCCCTCTATTCCCGCATTTACACGAACACTTCCAATTTACACTACTTGCTTGTAAGTTGACACATATAATAAAATATTTATCAATGTTTGGGAGAAGGGATTTTGATAAAACACTGCCCTGTATTTGAATTGACTAAAAGCCGATCTCGACTAGAAAGAAAAAACAATCGCTGTGTTATTGAAGTTGAAGCCCTCTATTCAATTCAGCAATTCTTTACAGTGTGACACATTCTTTGCCAGGAAATGAGTGTCGTACTTATAAACAACGTACTGTGAACGTGTCTAGTTCTGCACGTAGCCTTCATCTGGATTTTCCTGCCCCTGAGAAGAAGTATACATGGTGGTAACTCACACTTACAGAAATTGTTTTATCTTGGAGGCGCAAATAATCTTAACTGTTATATATTGTATATTGCTTAACGTTTCATATTTATGCAACTTTGCTAATCGAGACGAAGGGAGGTACGTAAGGGATGACGCGGGGGGACAAGGGGTGGACAGGCCTATGCTGGTCAGAACCCAGCCACAAGCCGTATGGGGAGGGCAGGGGTTCCCCCACGTCGTGGTCTTCCCCCCGTCTGTGTCATCACCGTCCGTATTGTCATTGTCGTCGCCGTGGGGGAGGTAGTCAAAGGGGAAGGGGAAAGTTTCCCGACGACGACCCAGAGCTCGCCATTAGTTTCAGGGAGTAAAAGTCTCCTAATCATGGGCCAAACCACGAGAAGGTTGCGAGTTGGAATTATAAAGCGCCCTAAAACTACTACCAATAATAAGAACAAGAATCTTACTATAAACTTCTACAAAGTGTATTTGAAGGGACTTCTATGAACATCAATCAAACATGCGCGTAGGAACGTTTTGATAGTTAGAGGGGTGTGGGGGGGAATCCATCAGCAGGTTTTGAGGGCGGCAGCTGGGGTCTGTAGCCCTTTCGCTGAGTCGAAAAAAAATTCACCATACTACAGTTATTTCGTCATGTTTTAACTGCACTCGGACTCTGAAAACAATGTTTTACAGCAACTATCTGTGATCTAAAAACTCAAAAAATGAACGTGAAGTAGCCCACTTTAGTAAATTTCAACCTAATTACAATGCTTATATTAGCTTCATGTGTTTGTCTATCTGTCTGACTGACTTTCTGTCTGTCTAGACGAAATCTTATAATCAATATTTCATTACAATGCTTATATTAGCTTATTGTGCTTGTCTGTCTGTCTGTCTGTCTGTCTGTCTGTCTGTCTGTCTGTCTGTCTGTCTGTCTGTCTGTCTGTCTGTCTGTCTGTCTGTCTGTCTATCTGTCTGTCTGTCTGTCTCTCTGTCTGTCTGGACGGAATCTTATAATCGATATTTCACCCACTTCCCAATGTCCGATCGAGCTGAAATTTTTCACACAGACGTATATTCTTGATGACAATGAATGAATCAGTTAACAGATTCACTAATGTGTGGCTCGTTGGTCTTGTGGTTAGCGTATCTGCTTCCAATGCAGAAGGTCCAGGGTTCAATTCCCACTAAAGTCAGAAGTTTAACTTCTGATTTGGACTTAAGTCCATCAGTTCGTGTCTTAGGAGTTTGTAAACGGTGACTTTGGAGCCGTCCTAGCAACGAAGCACATAATAAATTTCAGAGTTGTTCTGAATCGGCCTTGTTGATTCTGGCGTTGATTCGCGGGTGTTCGCACTGTCCATACCACTGATTGCTATATTTCCTATTAAAAATATTGATCTTTGGTTGGTTATCGCTCACTCGTCGATTGCGTCGGGGCCTGCAGGGTTGGCTTGGTCGCTTTGATTTAAAGTCCCCCACTGAAAATCAGTTATATAACTGAGTGGGTAGACTCTAAATAAAATTTATTTATTTATTTATTTAATTAATCAATTAATTCATTGTAATTAATAATTAACGTTTTATATGGGAATTGATATTTCACCCACTTCTCAAAGTCCGATCGGGCTGAAATTTTTCACACAGACGTACAACGTTTATATCAGCTTCACGTGTTTGTTTGTTTGTCTGTCTGTCTGTCTGTTTGTCTGTCTGTCCTTTATTGCTATGCACAATCCCGTGCGGTGAATAGTTGCGTTCCCCTAGCGTGGTTCGACCTCACAGTTGATCGGATGGAGTTGGTGCCAGCGCAACTACTGTTATATCACGGTAGGAATGGATTGTTATAATATATTATAACACAATATAATATACAAAATATAAAAAATTAATACATTATCGTTAAGACTAAAAAGTATAAAATAATATTACATGAAAAAAATAATTTTTTTAAAACAACGCTTATATTTAAATGTACTAAAAAGTAAAAAATAAATTTTCGCCCAACAAATTTTAGCCTTACTTGGAAATTAAAAGCGTTTATGGAAGGAAAGCGCCCAACGCTTTTAATTTCCGAGTAAGGCAAAAATTTGTTGGGCGAAAATTTATTTTTTACTTTTTAGTACATTTAAATATAAGCGTTGTTTTAAAAAAAAATCTTTTATGTATTATTTTTATATAATGACGAAGAACACAGAATACTCGGGGTGTTAAGAATCTGAACACACACAATCTACTGGCTGCAATGATAACTTATACACTTCAGGTATACTTCTCAAATGTGAAATTTTTATTTTAATTTAATTTATTTATTTATTTATTTATTTATTTATTTAACGTCTATCCTATTCAGTTATAAAAACTGATTTACAAAGGACAAAGAAATAGATCTTTTGATGGGAGTGTCAGCGTGAAAAGTGGTTGGTTCATCCCCCCCCCCCCTTCCTATACATGCATGCAATCAAAAGCAATCACAGAGCGAGCTTAATGAAGTAATGAATGAATGAATGAATGGGATAGTGTGTTGAGAACAGAACTCTTTTTGTTCATATTTAGCCAGTAAATAAATGCATTGCATTTGTGGTTTATTTTTTTATTTTTACTCCTGTCCTATTCAGATAATATAAACTCTGACTTAAAGTTACTATTGATTTTATTAACATGGTTGTTTTTTTGTTTTTTTTTTTAAAAAAACAATCTTTTCTTGTGGTTTCATACACTTAGGCCTACACTTGTTGACAATACGTATTAAAGGGGGCAAAAGATATAGAACGATGAAATACAGCTAAAAAGTATAAAAATCAATCAATCAATCAAAAAAACATTCTATTTTCAAATCCTCACACAAATCTTAAGCTCAAAATAGTTTTTGTAAAACGATTTGGCATTAAAAAAAAACAATCAAGAATCAACCCCAAATTTTACTTTTTGGACGCCCCTGTACGCCGCATCCACCACTGGCCAACAAGTGTATTTCTACTACATAATAACAACCCTAACATAATTTATCAGTTTTAACCAAAACGGGCAATTTAGGGACATTTTGACTTTGATTTTGGAAAACTAAAAATTGTTATTTCCGGGACATAGGAGAAAATAAAAATATGCTTAACATTATATTTTCAAATCCTCACACGAATCTAAAGCCCAAAATAGATTTCGTAAAACGATTTGGCATAAAAAAATAAAAACAGTTGAAAATCATCCCCAAATTTTACTTTTTGGACGGCCCTGTACGCCGCATCCACCACTGGCCAACAAGTGGATTCCTACTAACAAATATTCATCCTAACATAATTTATCAGTTTTAACCAAAATGGGCAATTTGGGTCCATTTTGACTTTGATTTTGGAAAACTCAAAATTGTTATTTCTGGGACAAACGAGAAAATAAAAGTTTGCTTAACATTCTTTTTTAAAATCCTCACACGAATCTAAAGCCCAAAATAGATTTTGTCAAACGATTTGGCATAAAAAAAACAGTTGAAATCATCCCCAAAATTTATTTTTTGGACGGCCCTGTACGCCGGATCCACCACTGGCCAACTGACCAACAAGTAAATTTATATCAAAAAATATTCACCTCAACATAATATATGAGTTTTAACCAAAACGGGCAATTTGGGGCCATTTCGACTTTTATTTTTGGGAAAAATCAAATAAGTATTTCCGGTAATACAAGAAAATAAAGATATGAATAAAAATTTTATTTGTCATTCCTTACACCAATCAAAAGTCAAAAAAAAGATTTCGATCAACGGTTTGGCCTTAAAAAAATAAAAACGGTTACAAAAAACAGCACAATTGACCCTTTGGGCACCCCTGTACCCCGCACCCACCACTGGCTAAATGGCCAACAAGGGGGATTTCTACTCCAAAATAACCACCTAAACATAATATATGGGTCTCCATTTTTCCGGGGGGGGGGGGGGGGGGGGGGGAGGTTCACTACCTAGGTTCTGGTCTATTAGTAAAAATTTCAGCACCCCCCGGAATTAGAAAACCCGGCGCCCCTGGGTTTGGGTACGTAAAGTAAGTATTTTTTGTACTTTAGTATTAAGTATTATTAGTATTATTAAATAAGTATTTTCTAGTTTTAGGGGGCTTTAACAGCTAAGATTATTTGCGCCTCCAAGATAAAACAATTTCTAAAAGTTTGAGTTACCACCCACCATGTATACTTCTTTTCAAGGGGAAATAAAATATCAAAAGAAAATATGAAATAATTAGCCATTTTAAATAAAGAATTCCAAGAAATGAACTTCTTTGGAAAAATGAAATGCTTCCTAAGCTGAAGCAGTTTTACATGTTTTCGTGGAGTGTATTCTTCCGGAATTTGCAGACCCCTGGATCACAAGAGGGTTTTAGGATTCGTGATCCACCTTTCATTCTTGAGTCCCATTCAAGCCGGGCAGAAGACGAAAAACCTGGGATCGGGGCGATCAAAAGTAAGCGAAATTAATCATTAAAATATTTTTTTATTAAAATTTAGTTTTTTTCCCAAAGAACATACAACTCTGGCTGCAGAATTTAGCTGTTATACTCACACGTAAGTAACAATAAAAAGCCAATACGTTTCGTACTAGGTGATAAAAATATAAATTTATTTGACCGTATACCCCCCCGTGTACACCCAGAACAAATTACGTTAAAGTATACAGAGATATTAACCGCTATTTTATTTAGTACACCCGCACCTTTACTTCCGTCTAGCATATAGTGTTACCATATTTAAAAAATAAAACTTGGACACCAGAGTTCTCGTTTCGATTTCGGGGTAAGTAGGTCATACGTAAAATTGCAAATAAATTAATAATTCGTTTTGAGTGTGCTTGGACTTGCAAAACTACATTTTTGTTTAGATATTTTTAGTCGAAAGTCAGGACCAAAGATGTTAGTATATGGGTCAGGACAAAGTTTTTGAATGCGCATTCACGCAAGGACACGAGTGACCGAGTCGGCTCCCGGATCTCACCCTGCGATGAGTCGTTCACTACCAATACGTGATGAAGGTCATGGTCAGGTCTGTGTAGCCAGACTGCATCCACCCTACACCCTACTACTCTAATACAACTGTTTTTATAATAGTTTTTATACACAAGTTTTTCACACCTCGGTACATATTATACTGGAACAGGAAAACGCAATGCTTTTAGGACTCAAGCAATAAATGTATGTGCTTATATAATATTAATTGTATACACAGGATATAAAGTATCGTGGCTCGTTGGTCTTGTGGTTAGCGTATCTGCTTCCAATGCAGAAGGTCC
>JAMZAV010011416.1:0-20380 GCA_024449915.1 Sweltsa coloradensis | reverse complement strand
CCATTTTTTTATATTTGATTCATTCATTAAATGCATATAATATTTATTTTTTTATTTGTTACCAATTTTGTTGTGTTTATATTCATTGTTGTAATGCTAACTATTTCAAATATTTATGAAAATGTAGTTTATTGTTGTTTCTGCATCTATGTAATTAGATTTATTTAGTTGTCCTCCTTTGGGTAAATCAGTTTTTATAACTGAATGGGAAATAGACGTTAAATAAATAAATAAATAAAAAATAAATAAATAAATAAAAGGTAAATCCACACCTCACAGCTGCTTTCTCACTAACTGATAAAATACCGAAGCATTGGACAAAAAGATAAGTATTGGGATTTTTCTTTGACCTTTCGAAAGCCTTCGACACCGTTAACAATGAAAACTCTCCTACAAAAACTACAGTACTATGGTATAAGGGGAATAGCTTTTGACTGGTTTAAATCATACTTAGGAGATAGAAAAAAAGTAGTAATATTTTGCACGTTGATAAAAAACTGAAACGGAACAAACATACAACTCAGACTGGGAATCAATAGTGACAGGTGTTCCTCAAGGGTCTACCCTTTGGGGCCTATTGCATTTCTTATCTATTCAAAATGACCTGCCGGCAAACTCAACAACTGGACTTGTTGTACAATTTGCTGATGATGCAAGTAAAGAACATATGCATCGGAGTGGGATGAGCTATTGAACCAATCAAATTTTGCAATAACAAAAAAGAACAAATGGTGTAAAGTAAATGATTTGGCACTCATACAGAGAAAACAAACTGGTCTATTCCACACAGATAATTACATAACATAAACAGAGACTTACCTACTTTAAAACATACAGGATGATGCCTAAAGGGTATTACAACCCACAACTACAACTGACACTGAATTCCTAGGCTTCATGTGGATAGCACACTTAAGTGGAAAACACATATTTGGGAAAAATTGTCCAAAACTGAATTCGGGAGCTTTATGTTGAGGAAAATGAGTACTTGGTGGGATGGAAAAATCTTGAAAACTCTTTACTTTGCTCACTTTCACTCATTGATGTCATATGGAATTGCATTGTGGGGGAACTCTACAGACAAGAAACTTGTTTTCCTACTACAAAAAAAAGCCATTAGAATTGTATCAAAGTCATGATTCAGAGCTAGTTGTAAGCCACTCTTCAAGAAGCTAGAATATTACCTATGCCATGTGTATATATATATATGAAGTACTAATGTTTGTCCATAAAAATAAAAATCTCTTTGAATGTAATTCTGATATTCACACCCAGAACAGGGCAATTCCACGGTAATGGAATTACATTTCAGAGAGCTAACAACACATTCAAAAGACAATATTTCAAATAAGGTAACCTTGTTTAACTGTTCTATAAACTGACTTTACATAGGACTTCAATTGAACAAAATTAGCACAAGTTTATTTTATTTTAAAATTATTTTAAATGAGTTTTCAGGCAGGTTTTTGACTGGTAACGGAATTACGCTGAAAGTGCCATGTGTCCCTGGTTTAGTTAGTAATTGTTAAAAACCTGTGAATTGTGCAATAAAAATATATATTTTGCAGCTTCTACAACATCTAGAAGCATAGTACTAAACGTAAATAGCATACCTTCATTAAAAATAATTAAATTACTATATTTAAACTGTATTTATTAGACGAGTGAGCGCAGCGAACGTAGTCTACAACGCTACTCGATCGGGCCTTGGTCGTGATTAATTCTGTATGTTAAATGTTAAATGTTAAATGTTAAATGTTAAATGTCTGTCTGTCTGTCCAGGCTCATACGGCCGAACGGCCAAATAGACCGAGCTGAAATTTTAAACAGACATCAGTGACCAGGTAACTGAGAACT
Organism: Sweltsa coloradensis; assembly: GCA_024449915.1. NCBI lineage: Eukaryota > Metazoa > Arthropoda > Insecta > Plecoptera > Chloroperlidae > Sweltsa > Sweltsa coloradensis. The sequence goes on along the minus strand of JAMZAV010011416.1, from coordinate 18,523 downwards.
GCTAACAAAATGAGCACAATCTGTTACGATTTAAACCTGCAAGAAATAAAAAACTGAAAAATTCGTTGAAATGTATGGGAATTATTTTAACGACAATGGTTTTCATTTTGAAATAATATTTTTTGTTTGTTATTTACCTGGCTGTGAAATGCCGTGTCCAAGGTTAATCGAATGTTGGACGTCAAGGTACCCCCAAATTCCGCTCGTAGATTGAGTAAACCTTGCAATATTTTCACGTATTTCTACTGGCCATGTTTTCCGTAGTATGTCACAGATGATGGACTACACTGCGTTATATGCATTTCAAAACATGTTAAATAATTTAAAAAATACAATCCAGAAATTACAAAATCTTCCCCGACCATTAAACCCACGTCTCCCACATTTCGGCTATAAGGCGCTTTAGCCAACTCGACTAGGGAAACGCCAAAGTCGTTGTTAGACGAGTGAGCGAGTCATGTGTTGAGTACACGGCAACATTTGCATTTAAGTTTGATAATTATATCGGTATAGATAATAGGGTTTTTAGTTGAGTTGGTATAAGGGCACGTCAACTGTAAGGTAATAATGCACCACTTTAGTCTATGATAGGCTAGGGAGACCTTAGGTAGGTAAATAATAAATTGATAAATGGGCTTAAATGTGTAGGTTCTATTTTAACAACAATGTTTTTCGGGAAGAATTATAATTTTTGGAATGTCAAGAGGTGCGCGGCACGGGCCCAAGATGCATCGAAACTTGCACGCTCAAGATTACCCAAAAACTCCGCACGGAGATTGAGTAAACCTTGCAATCTTAGCTCGTTCTCGTACTGGCTATGTTTCTTATACTATTCTGCAATGTTAAAACACTACAGAAATTATTTATTTATTTGTAATAATATTATTAACCTAGATGGTTGGCTTTGCCGAAATAAAGTACGATGTACATGAATAATCCCATACAATTTTTATGTCTTTTGTAATTTTTTATACTATACAAAATTTTCGTTTAGCGACAGAAGATACGATTGGTTTGTGCATGGACTTTAAATAGTTACATCCATGGTTTGTAGAAACTCCATTGAGATTCGTGGATCTTGATCACTGCCTTGGTACAATTACAATTAAAGATCAAACAGGAATAATTAAAACATAGTATGGGCCGTGTTTAATTTGTTATTTTTGCAAACAAAAAAAACATTCTACGCCGCCATTAATTGGCGTGCTTTCTGTTTGTTTATAAAACTAGGGAAACGCCAAAGTCGTTGTTAGACGAGTGAGTGAGCCATGTGTTGAGTACCCCGGGAACATTCCTTTTCTTCCCCCTACCTTTGGCCTCCCTAGCCTATCATAGGCTACAGTGGAGCATTATGGCCTAAGCTATGACCTAAACTTAAATACCCTATTATTTATACGAATATTATAATCAAAACTTAAATGCAAATGTTCCGGCGCACTCAACACATGGCTCACTCACTCGTCTAACAACGACTTTGGCGTTTCCCTAGTATTCGGTAACGGAATTACGACCCCCGGTAACGGAATTACCCCAGCAAATTACACGTTTAAATAATGCTTGCATGTGGTTTAATTTAACTCTTAATGATGGTGTAATGCAAATCATTGAAACCTTTAAGGATGTTTGCATTTTGGTTGATATTTTAAACTGTTTAAGGTATTTATTTTCGGTAACGGAATTACAAACCTTGGTAAACGGAATACCCCAGCGAATGATAAATTTTCAAAATGCTTGCATATGGTTAAATCTAACTCTTAATGATAGTCTAATGAAGAAAAGGGTGATTACTAAACAAGGGAGTCTACTTTTTCAAAATTTAACACTGTTTTTTGAAGCAATAGTGTTCTGTAATTCCGTTACCGTAATTCTGTTACCAATGAAATATGGAGTAAATACATATTTTTAAAACTATTTTTGATTAAACTCTTCCTTATTTTAGTGAAACATTAGAAGAAAACTACTTTTTTTGTCAATTAAGTGTACGAATACATATATATTTTAAAAATTATTGATTTTTGGTAACGGAATTACATTAGGAAACAGTGTATTGGAAAAAAGAGTTAATGGTTAAAGTTCGGACAATTATTTAACTATTTTTGTATTATCTTGTCAATACAACATGTAAATATTGAAAGGAGTATAAATGAAGAAGTTTTTGCTTAAAACACACCCAAAAAACCAAAATATGTTCTTACAATGTTCTCCAACCTGCAGTGGTATAGTGAAATTAAAATGCATGCAAAAGTGAGAAAAAATATAATTTTATGGACTTTTATAAATTATTCCCAAAGCACTACATATTAATTTACTTAAATTTTCATGAAATACATTTCTATAAAAATATTTAATTTTACACAATTTTACACTTAGCTGTGGAATTGCCCAACACTAGAAATAAAAATAAACTTAGAATACCACAATGCAACCTCACAATTCGACAAAAAGGACTTAAAGCTAGTGGAATTAAACTTTATAATAAACTTTCACAAGATGTTAAAGAATTAGAAGATGTAATGAAGTTCAAATCAAAACCTAAGAGTATGCTACTTAAGGAGTGTTATTGGATGAGCGTAGCGAGCGAAGCGAAGATTCCATTTCACTACACTGGAGAAAAAAATCCGGAATGTTTTTTTTTTTTGTCTGTTTGTTAGCACGATTCCGGCTAAACCGATACTCCGATTGCGATGAAATTTTATGGAGGTCTTCGAAATCTCTGAACTTAGAACTGCCACGTTTTTGAGCACAATCGAAAAAAATTTCTCATGAAAATCGCAATTTTACGATTTTTTTCGATTTTTTAACAATTTCTTCGACTTACAACACCTACATGCTTTGTCCGATTGTAATGATTTTTTCACAGAACCTTTATTTTATGAATTGATATATTCGTGTAAAATTTGAGCGTTATCAAAAAAAATATTTTTTACGAAAATCGCAATTTTACGACTTTTTTCAAATTTTTAAAATTTCTCCAGCTTATAACACCTACCTGCTTTATCGATTGTAATGATTTTTTTACAGACCCTAATATTATGAATTAATATATTCGTGTAAAATTTGTGCGCAATCGAATAATTATTTCTTATGAAAATTTCAATATTACGATTTTTCTTTTTTTTAAATTACGAATCATTAAAAAAAAAAATTTAAGTTAATTTTTTATTAAATTAAATTAAATTTTTTATATAAATTTGAATTTAATTTTAAAAATATCTTCAACTTAGTAATGATTTTTTCACAGAACAACAGAAAATCCGCATAACACATGGCAGCTCAATGCACCAATAGGGAACTGTCCTTGGTTTCAAATATATCTTGCACGTAATAAGTAATTTGTAATATTCAATTTTATAAACATCGCAATTAAAATAAACTATAAAAAATAAAATCTGTGGATTCTATGCATGTTCAAAGTTCCTGGGTTTTGATTTCCCGCACAAAGACTTAAGTTCGCGCTCTTTTGGTTGTGACGTTATCGTGAGGTGAGGAGGGGAAGCTGATTGGCAGAACTGTCAATTCGCCGCCTCGGCGAACCGCACGATGACGTCACGCCCACCTACAATGGCGCATGGCCGTTTTTCGGCGCGAAGCCCGGTTCAAATTTTTCCTCGCTCACAGTTAGCGCTAATAAAAGCCGGACGCTTAAAAAACTTTACTGGTCGGTATTTGAGGTTATAAGTAGGAACATATTCAAATTTGGTAATCAAGGACAGTTCCCTATTACGCTCATCCAACAACGCGGCGGGACCTTAAGCGTTTTCCTAGTTATACCATACAAGACTTCAAAAACTGTAGGATGCTTATTAAAAATTTGATATTGTCCAAGAAAAATTGTATATATATTGAATTGCATATATTGAATTGTAGTAATCTATTGATTCTTGTATATTGTATAGGCCTAGTGCATATTTTAGGTTAAGATGTACATATTTCTGTAATTCTAAGTACTAACATGTAACCCATTGACAACTCAAATATTCAATGTATATCCTGTATACCACTGAATTTCAAAGAGGCTAATAAATCTACATCTACATCTACATCTACATCGTTCGTTTTGTCCTGGTCGTCGTCGTTGGGAAGGTCGTCAGAGAATATAGGGGTCCCCGACAACGACTGCCAGAGCTCGCATTCTAGTTCGGAAAGTAATATACTACAACAGATAATAGAGTACACTACGTATTATCTGTGATACTACCCTACTTACCAGCTGATTTTTGCGAGATAAAATACGTCCCCACTGTTTCTTGTAGATCATCACCAGCCCAAACGAAGTGTATAATAGAATCCATAGCCAGCAATGACCCAGCATCATTTACAGAATGACAGAAGAAATGAAAACAAAACAATAATAAAACATTTACTTGGTTCATCTGATCGCAAACTTTCACAGGCTGTGTTCTATTTTATAGTAGGGGGGCAACAGGTATCCCGTGCATCTTTCGTGGAAGAGTTTTGCGGTAAGTTGTATCCCCCCAAAATACAAAAATTTGTAAAAAAAAAAACGGCAGCCAAGCTCTCCTTCAAAAGTCTTCGGCTGTGAATGCTGTGAGATAATATAGAAGTTGAGCCAAGCATTTCATTCTTTCTCCCTAGTTTCGCATTGAAAAGAAGTAAGATCATTTCGCCTGTTGACGAGCGCCAAGCCAACCATTTTCGTGGTAAAAAAAGTTAAAATTTTAAACTCAAAATCATAAAAACATTACTTGGCCATTGACTTTTTAGAGTCTTCGTACCAAAATCAATAGCCAAGTAATTTTTTTATGATTTTGAGTTTAAAATTTTAACTTTTTTTACCACGAAAATGGTTGGCTTGGCGCTCGTCAACAGGCGAAATGATCTTACTTCTTTTCAATGCGAAACTTGGGAGAAAGAATGAAATGCTTGGCTCAACTTCTATATCTCACAGCATTCACACCCGAAGACTTTGGAAGGAGAGCTTGGCTGCCGTTTTTTACAAATTTTTGTATTTTGGGGGGATATCACATCTTTTTGTTGTTTGTTTCATATCAAGGCTTAAACATGTGAAATACGTGTAAAGGTGGATACAGTGCGTTTAAAACAGATTGTCTAGAAACAAAAGCTACCATCTTTTTTTTGTTTACAATCTGTAGGGCTAGTTGGCAATATTCAATGTTTTTATGAAATTTAATATGGTTATTAATGTCGTCTTGGGTTTTTGTGTGAATGATTTGTTGGCCGGACTATAACACATTGACGCATAATTGTGTGACTCGTTGGTCTTGTGGTTAGCGTATCTGCTTCCAATGCAGAAGGTCCAGGGTTCGATTCCCGTTTAAGTCAGAAGTTTTTTAACTTCTGATTTGGACTTCAGTCCATCAGTTCTTGTCTTAGGAGTTTGTAAACGGTGATTTTGGAGCCGTCCTAGCAACGAAGCACATAATAAATTTCAGAGTTGTTCTGAATCGGCCTTGTTGATTCTGGCGTTGATTCGCGGGTGTTCGCACGGGTCCATACCACTGATTGCAATATTTCCAAATTTAAAAAATATCGATCTTGGTTGGTTATCGCTCACTCGTCGATTGCGTCGGGGCCTGCAAGGTTGGCTTGGTCGCTTTGATTTAAAGTCCCCCACTGAAAATCAGTTCTATAACTGAGTGGGTAGACTCTAAATAAAATTTATTTATTTATTTATTTATTAATCAGCAATTAAAAAATTAAAAATTGTAATAAATACAACATAAAGTTTTTCCCAAAGTAAAGAGTGGTAGGGAACAGTGGGGGTTAAATATCGCTTGTCTCCTCGTGGATTATTATGTTTCATATTATTATGTACCACCATGCCAAATTTCATGCTGATAACTCATTCGGTACCTTTATGGTGAATGCTGGAAACCAAGGTAAAAAATAATATAAAACTATTAGGGATGGGGGTTGAAAAAGTGTTGTTTGGGAAATCGGAATAGGCTTATTGGGTTAAAACACATTAAAACATAATTTACTTATTTGAATAAAAATACAATTTTGGGTTAGAGTTATGAATTATTCCAATTTAGAGGATGATTTAGTGGATGTTGGGGTGGAATATCGCTTGCATCGCGACGAATTATTTTTCATATTAGTATGTAACATCATGCCAAATTCCATGCTGATAACTCATTAGGTGCCTTCATGGTGAATGCTGGAAATCAAGGTAAAAATAATATAAACTATAAGGGATGGGGGTTGAAAAATGTGGTTTAGGAAATGAGAAGAGGCCGATTGGGTTTAAAACACATTAAAACATAATTTTAATAACACCTAATTTAAATATTTAACATCAATTTTAGATTAGAGCTATGAATTATTCCAATTTAAGGGGGTGTTGAGGGTGGAATATCGCTTGCCTCTCGGCGGATTATTTTTTATATTATTATGTACCATAATGACAAATTTCATGATTATAACTCATTAGGTGCCTTCGTGGTGAATGCTGGAAATCAAGATAAAAATAATATAAACTATTAGGGATAGGGGTTGACAAAATGTGGTTTATATAATGAAAATATGCCGATTGGGTTAAAACACATTAAAAACATAATTTTAATAACTAATTTAAATAAAAATTCAATTTTAGGTTAGAGCTATGAATTATTCCAATTTTAGGGGATTATTTAGGGTGTTGGGGGTGGAATATCGCTTGCCTCTCGGCAAATAATTTTTCATATTAGTATGTAGCATCATGTCAAATTTCATGCTGATAACTCATTTGGGTGCCTTCATGGTGAATGTTGGAAATCAAGGTAAAAATAATATAAACTATTAGGGAGGGGGGTTGAAAAAATGTGACAAAGGAAATGAGAATAGGCCGATTGGGTTAAAGCACATTAAAACATAATTAATACCATGAATAAAACTTCAAAATTGTGGTTTAGGGTTCTCAATTATTCTTATTTTAGGGGTTGTTTTAGGGGGTGTTGGGGGTGGAATATCGCTTGCTTCTCGGCGAATGATTTTTTATTTTAGTATGTACCATCATGCCAAATTTCATGCTGATAACATCATTAGGTGCCTTCATGGTGAATGCTGGAAATCAAGGTTAAAATAATATAAACTATAAGGGATGGGGGTTGAAAAAATGTGGGGTTTAGGAAATGAGAATTGGCCGATTAGGTTAAAACACATTAAAACATAATTTTAATAACTAATTTGAATAAAACATCAATTTTAGATTAGAGCTATGAATTATTCCAGTTTTAGGGGGTGTTGGGGGTGGAATATCGCTTAATTGCCTCTTGGCGGATTATTTTTCATATTATTATGTACCATCATGTCAAATTTCATAATGATAACTCATTAGGTGCCTTCGTGGTGAATGCTGGAAATCAAGGTAAAAATAATATAAACTATTAGGGATGGGGGTTGACAAAATGTGGTTTATATAATGAGAATAGGGCCGATTGGGTTAAAATACATAAGAACATAATTTTAATAACTAATTTGACTAAAAATTCAATTTTGGGTTAGAGCTATGAATTATTTTAATTTTAGGGGATAATTTAGGGGGTGTTGGGGGTGGAATATTGCTTGTCTCTCGGCGGAAGTTTGTGAGTCTGAGGTACATCTAAGTGTGGTTCAAGTTTCATAGTTCTAAGATGTACCGTTTTCTCTGTAGGCTCTTATTCCTCTCTGTCAGAATCCACTACCCCCCCAACCAACCAACCAACCAACCAACCAATCAGCCGGACGATTATCGTCGATATTTACGCACTTTTTTAACACAGAACGGGCTATCGGATCGGGCTGATTTTTTTTTTTGGTATGTCATGGACCACATATCAGGTCATATACCGAGTTTCAAGATTGTAAATCTTTCGGGACGGCGTGTGTGCAGATGTGCAGATGTGTGTGTGTGCAGATGTGCAGATAGATGAAAACCACCCAACTCGGATAGCTGTAAACAGGGTCGAGTTAGTATCTGCCTTCTAGCAGTCGCGTGCGCTTGGCTGCGGGCGAACGACCGTCGCCCTAGATTCTATTAGGTAGTAGGATACAAGTTTTTTCCTTTCCTTGCAGGCCATGCTATGCTGCAGGGGCGTCGGGGGCGTCGCGACGCCCTTTCACGTTTTTTAAGAGGGATGATTTTTTATCTCGTGTGCCTTTCGTGATAGAGTGTTGCGGTAAACTTTATTTTATTAAGAGCAAACAAATTTTTTGCACCTATTTTGCAGGTCCTGGTATGCTTGAAAGGGCGTCGGGAGCGTCGCGACGCCCTATAACGTTTTTTAAGAGGAATTATTTTTATCTCATGTGCCTTTCGCGATAGAGTATTGCGGTAAACTGTATTCTATTAAGTAATGACTAACAAGGTTTTTTTCACCAAACCTTGCAGGTCCTGGCACGCTTCAGAAGGCCCTCGGGGGCGCGCGACGCCCTAAAACGGTTTTCTGAAAAGAGGAATGAATTTTTATCTCGTGTACCTTTCGTGCTAGAGTGTTGCGGTGAATTGTATTCTATTAAGAAATAGCATACAAGTTTTTAGCACCTACCTTGCAGGTCTTGGCACGCTTCAGAGGGCGTCGGGGGCGTCACGACGCCTTTAACGCTTTTTTAAGAGGGATTATTTTTTATCGTATGTGCCTTTTGTGATACAGTATTGCGTGAATTGTATTCTATTAAGTAACAGCATACAAGTTTTTAGAACCTACCTTGCAGGTCCTGGTAGGCTTCAGAGGGCGTCGGGGGCGTCGCGACGCCCTTTAACGTTGATAAAGATGCTTGATTTTTTATCACGTGTGCCTTTCGTGATAGAGTATTGGGGTAAACTGTATTCATTTAAGTAATATCATTCAAGTCTTTTGAACCTACCTTGCAGGTCCTGGTACGATTCAGAGGGCGTCGGGGGCGTCGCGACGCCCTATAACGTTTTTTAGAGTGATGTTTTTTTTATCTCGTGTACCTTTCGTGATAGAGTATTGCGGTAAACTATATTCTATTAAGTAATAGCAATCAAGTTTTTTGAACCTACTTTGCAGGTCCTGGTACGCTTCAGAGGGCGTCGGGGGCGTCGCGACGCCCTAAAACGGTTTTCTGAAAAGAAGAATGAATTTTTATCTCGTGTACCTTTCGTGCTAGAGTGTTGCGGTGAATTGTATTCTATTAAGTAATAGCATACAAGTTTTTAGAACCTACCTTGCAGGTCTTGGCACGCTTCAGAGGGCGTCGGGGGCGTCACGACGCCCTAAAACGTTGATAAAGATGCTTGATTTTTTATCTCGTGTACCTTTCGTGATAGAGTATTGCGGTAATCTGTATTCTATTAAGTAATAGTTTAAGTGTTTTTATCACCTTCCTTGCTGGTCTAAGTTTGCTGCAAGGACTCTTAAAAATCACTCTTAAAAAACGTTATAGGCGAACGCGACAGCCCCCGACGGCCTCTGAAGCGTACCAGGACCTGCAAGGTAGATGCAAAAAACTTGGGAATGATATTACTTAAATGAATACAGTTTACCGCAATACTCTATCACGAAAGGCACACGTGATAAAAAATCAAGCATCTTTATCAACGTTAAAGGGCGTCGCGACGCCCCCGACGCCCTCTGAAGCGTGCCAAGACCTGCAAGGTAGGTGCTAAAAACTTGTATGCTATTTCTTAATAGAATACAATTCACCGCAACACTCTAGCACGAAAGGTACACGAGATAAAAATTCATTCCTCTTTTCAGAAAACCGTTTAGGGCGTCGCGACGCCCCCGACGCCCTCTGAAGCGTGCCAGGACTGCAAGGTTGGTGAAAAAACCTGTTTGTCATTACTTAATAGAATACAGTTTACCGCAAAAACTCTATCACGAAAGGCTCATGAGATAAAAAAAAATTCCTCTTAAAAAACGTTATAGGGCGTCGCGACGCTTCCGACGCCCTTTCAAGCATACCAGGACCTACAATATGGGTGCAAAAAATTTGTTTGCTCTTACTTAACAAAATATAGTTTACCGCAACACTCTATCACGAAAGGCACACGAGATAAAAAATCATCCCTCTTAAAAAACGTGTAAGGGCGTCGCGACGCCCCCGACGCCCTCTGCAGCATAGCATGGCCTGCAAGGAAAGTGCAAAAAACTTGTATTCTACTACCTAATAGAATACAACTTACCACAAAACTCTTCCACGAAAGATGCACAGGAAATAAAATCATACCTCTTGCTCCTCTACTATTACTAACTAGGAAAACGCTTAAGTCCCGCCGCGTTGTTGGATGAGCGTAATTGGTGCATTGAGCTGCATTGTGTTACGCCGGATTTTCTGTTGTTCTGTGAAAAAATCATTTTAGTCGTAGATTTTTTTAAATTAATATAAATAAAATTAAAAATTAACTTAATTTTTTTAATAAATCGAAATTTTTTACGTAATTTTAAAAAAGAAAAAAATCGTAAAATTGCAATTTTCATAAGAAATAATTATTCGATTGCGCTAAAATTTTAACACGAGTATATTAATTCATAAAATTTAAAGGGTTTTCTATAAAAAATCATTACAATAGGATAAAGCATGTAGGTGTTAAAAGTCAAAGAATTGTTTTAAAAAAGAAAAAAACCGTAAAAATTCGATTTTCATGAGAAATAGTTTTTCGATGACGCTCAAATTTCACACGAATATCTTAATTCATAAAATCAAGGTCTGTTAATAATTACAATCGGATAAAGCATGTAGGTGTTATAAGTCGAAGAAATTTTTTAAAAATCGAAAAAAATCGTAAAATTGCGTTTTTCATGAGAAAAATTTTCCCGATTGCGCTCAAAAACGTGGCAGTTCTAAGTTCAGAGATTTTGAAGGCCTCCATAAAATTTCATCGCAATCGGAGTATTGGTTTAGCCGGAATCGTGTTAACAAAACACAAAAACAAAAATAAAAAAAAAAAAAAAAAAAAAAAAAAAAAAAAAAACATTCCGGATTTTTTTCTCCAGTGTAGTGAAATGGAATCTTCGCTTCGCTCGCTACGCTCGCTACGCTCATCCAATGAGTATTTTAAACATTTGCAATCTAAGTTCAAATTTTTCCACATTTTTATTCTTGCGAGCTTAAATCGCAACAGATATTGCTCATTTGTTAGCAACTGTTCTCAATTACCTGGTCACGGATGTGTGTTTAAAATTTCAGCTCAGTCTATTTGGCCGTTCGGCCGTATGAGCCTGGACAGACAGACAGACATTTAACATACATACATTGGACAATGCTCTCGGCCAAGGCCCGATCGAGTAGAGCGTAACAGAATCCTCATTCGCTTCGCTCACTCGTCTAATAAGAATTATGGACTGGAATACTCGGCATATCAGCGGATGTAATATTGCTAGGAAAACGCTTAAGTCCCGCCGCGTTGAAGGATGAGCTTTTTATAGTTTTTAGTTTGCGTGGCATATCTTTACTTTGCAAGTGCTTTGTTTTGTTGCCTACGCATTGAAGTGATTGTTGTCAAGTTCTTTTGTTTCTTGTCAATTGGTATTATTTACCTTAAAAAACTTATATTGAAAGCTTTATTTCTATGGATTCTGGCTATTTTTTCCAAACTTTTTCTTTCAAAAGGTACTACATCACCATAACCTTAATGTCCATGTATAATATGAACGTTGTAGCCCACCCGTTTGGTCAGAATGGCCCAAATGCACGAAAATATCGCACAAAAAACCAAAAAACTTATATTAAAAGCTTTTTTTCTATAGATTCTGGCTATCTTTTTCAATTTTTTCTTTTGAAAAGCATTACATCACCATTACCTTAATGTCCATGTGAAATATGAACGTTGTAGCCCTACTCGTTTGGTCAGAATCGACCCAAATGTAAAAAAATATCGCACTAAAAATCGAAAAAAAATCGTAGAAGTACGATATTGAGAAATAATTCTTCGATTGTACCAAAAACTTAAAGCAAGTCTAAGTTCAGAGATTTCGAAGGTCCTGTCAAATTTTCATGAAGATCGCATATGCCGTTTGCCCGGTAGAGAGCGAACAAACAAGACAAAAATACAAAAAAAAAAAAAAAAAAACAAACAAACAAACAAACAAACAAACAAACAAAAAAAAAAAAAACACCCGAGCTAAATTTTTTGGGGGGTCAGTGAAATTGAAGTCTTCGCTTCACTCGCTTCGCTCGCTACGCTCATCCAATAATCTAACTAGGAAAACGCTAAAGTCCCGCCGCGTTGATGGATGAGCTTTTTAAAGGTTTTAGTTTGCGTGGGATATCTTTACTTTTGCAAGTGCTTTGTTTTGCTGCCTACGCATTGTAGGTGAATGTTGTCAAGTTTCTTTTGTTTCTTGTCAATTGGTTTTATTTTTCAACTTTTTCTTTCAAAGGGTACTACATCACCATAACCTTAATGTCCATGTATAATATGAACGTTGTAGCCCACCCGTTTGGTCAGAATTGTCCCAAATGGCACAAAAATATCTTACAAAAAAACCAAAAATCATTGGATGAGCGAAGCGAAGACTTCAATTTCACCGACCCCCCAAAAAATTTAGCTCGGGTGTTTTTTTGTTTTTTTGTTTTGTTTTTTGTTTGTTTTTTTTTTTCGTTTTTCTGTCTGTTTGTTCGCTCTCTACCGGGCAAACGGCATATGCGATCTTGATGAAAATTTGACAGGACCTTCGAAATCTCTGAACTTAGACTTGCTACGTTTTTGGGTACAATCGAAGAAATATTTCTCATGAATATCGTACTTTTACGATTTTTTTCGATTTTTAGTGCGATATTTTCGTGACATTTGGGCCGATTCTGACCAAACGGGTGGGGCTACAACGTTCATATTTCACATGCACATTAAGGTAATGGTGATGTATTGACGTTTGAAAGAAAAATTTGAAAATGTTAGCCAGTATCTATAGAAATAAAGGTTTTCATTTGAGTTTTCTGAGGTGTTGAATATTAAAACCTTTATTGCTATCGATTTCTTGGTAACTTTTTCAACTTTTTCTTTCAAAAGTCAATACATCACGCTGTACCTTAATGTCCATGTGAAATATAAACGTTGTAGCCCCACACGTTTGGTCAGAATCCGCCCAAAAGGCACGAAAATATAGATTTTAGATCTTTCTCACAGCCTTGTATGAAAAACTTCACAGGAGATTTTATACCTTACTCACAGCCTTGTTACAAACAATCAAAGATCCAACAGACCTAATGATTGCTTTGTATGGGCCGTGTTTATATGTTTTTACTAGGAAAACGCTAAAGTCCCGCCGCGTTGATGGATGAGCTTTTTTAAAGTTTTTAGTTTGCGTGGGATATCTTTACTTTTGCAAGTGCTTTGTTTTTCTGTCGACGCATTGTAGGTGATTGTTGTCAAGTTTCTATTGTTTCTTGTTAATTTGTTATTATTTAACGTAAAAATCTTACATTAAAAGCTATATTTCTATGGATTCTGGATAACTTTTCAACATTTTCTTTCAAAAGGTACTACATCACCATAACCTTAATGTCCATGTATAATATGAACGTTGTAGCCCCACCCGTTTGGTCAGAATTGGCCCAAATGGCACGAAAATATCGCACAAAAAGTCAAAAAAAACGTATATTAAAAGCTTTATTTCTCTCGATTCTGGCTAACTTTTTCAACTTTTTCTTTCAGAAAGCAATACATCACCATAACCTTAATGTCCATGTGAAATATGAACGTTGTAGCCCCACCCGTTTGATCAGAATTGGCCCAAATGGCACGAAAATATCGCACTAAAAATCGAAAAAAATCGTAAAAGTACGATATTTATGAGAAATATTTCTTCGATTGTACCCAAAAACGTGGCAAGTCTAAGTTCAGAGAAAACGAAGGTCGTGTCAAATTTTCATCAAGATCGCATATGCCGTTGCCCGGTAAAGAGCGAACAAACAGACAGAAAAAACGAAAAAAAAAAAAAAAAAACACCCGAGCTAAATTTTTGGGGGGTCGGTGAAATTGAAGTCTTCGCTTCGCTCATCTAATTATTATTTGAAATTATATGATAAAAAGCTCATCCATCAACGCGACTAAAAAAGCGTTTGCGAAGCTTCCTAGTATATTAAAAGCTTTATTTCTATAGATTCTGGCTAACTTTTTCAACTTTTTTCTTTCAAAATGAATTACATCACCATTACCTTAATGTGCATGTGAAATATGAATGTTGTAGCCCCACCCGTTTGGTCAGAATCGGCCCAAATGTCACGGAAATATCGCACTAAAAATCGAAAAAAATCTTTTAAAAGTAAGATATTCATGAGAAATATTTCTTTGATTGTACCCAAAAAACGTAGCAAGTCTAAGTTCAGAGATTTCGAAGGTCCTATCAAATTTTCATCAAGATCGTATATGCCGTTTGCCCTGTAGAGAGCGAAAAAAACAGACAGAAAAACAAAAAAACAAAAAAAACACCCGAGCTAAATTTTTTGGGGGGTCGGTAAAATTTGAAGTCTTCGCTTCGCTCATCCAATTACCTCAGTGACTCAATTATTTTTGGTGGTTTTCCAGTTTTGACTGCACAAAAACTACATTGTTTTTGGTATTGCATTCAGCCTACCACTTTATTCTAAAACGCACCAAATGCAATCTAAAAAGCTGAATTTCAAAATTTTCACCTGCGGCGCTGTAGTTGGGGGGCACCGTCCCCCAAACCCTCGTGCTTGGTCCCTTGGGGGCGGGGAGGGGGGGGCAAAGTTGATCTCGTTTACGCATGGAAAAATCTTCGGACCGGCCCTGCGCAGCTCTTAAAGATTGGTTGCAGGACGTTGCACCCATTGGGTGCACCCATTGTACAAAAGATAAATACCATCTCGAAATTAAAAGTGTCGTTGATACGCTTTATCTCAATATGTGTTTTCTTATACTAGGAAAACGCTAAAGTCCCGCCGCGTTGATGGATGAGCTTTTAAATTTTTTAGTTTGCGTGAGATGTCTTTACTTTTGTAAGTGCTTTGTTTTGCTGCCTACGCATTGTAGGTGATTGTTGTCAAGTTTCTTTTGTTTCTTGTCAATTGGTATTATTTACCGTAAAAAACTTATATTAAAAGCTTTATTTCTATGGATTCTGGTTAATTTTTTCAACTTTTTCTTTCAAAAGTTACTACATCACCATAACCTTAATGTCCATGTATAATACTAGGAAAACGCTTAAGTCCCGCCGCGTTGTTGGATGAGCGTAATTGGTGCATTGAGCTGCCATGTGTTATAGCGGATTTTCTGTTGTTCTGTGAAAAAATCAGAATTTTGTGAAGATTTTTTAGAAATTAAATTAAATAAAATAAAAAATTAACTTAATTTTTTTAATTAATCGTAATTAAAAAAGGAAAAAATCGTAATATTGAAATTTTCATAAGAAAATAATTATTCGATTGCACACAAAATTTTAAACGAATATATTAATTCATAAAATTAAGGTTCTGTGCAAAAAATCATTATAATCGGATAAAGCATGTAGGTGTTATAAGCCGAAGAAATTAAAAAATTCGTAAAATTGCGATTTTCATGAGAAATAGTTATTTGATTACACTCAAATTTCACAGGAATATATCAATTCATAAAATTAAGGTTCTGTGAAAAAATTATTACAATCGGATAAAGCATGTTGGAGTAATAAGTCGAAGAAATTTTTAAAATTCGAAAAAAATCGTAAAATGGCGATTTTCATGAGAAATAATTTTTCGATTGCGCTCAAAAACGTGGCAGTTTTTAGTTCAGAGATTTCGAAGGCCTCCATAAAATTTCATTGCAATCGAGGTATCGGTTTAGCCGGAATCGTGTTAACAGACAGACAAAAATACAAAAAGAAAGAAAGAAAGAAAGAAAGAAAGAAAGAAAGAAAAAAAAAAAAACATTCCGGATTTTTTTCTCCAGTGTAGTGAAATGGAATCTTCCCTTCGCTCGCTACGCTCATCCAATGAACGTTGTAGCCCCACCCGTTTGGTCCGAAATTGGCCCAAATGGCACGAAAATATCGTTCAAAAAAATCAAAAAACTTATATTAAAAGCTTTATTTCTATATATTCTGGCTAACTTTTTCAACTTTTTCTTTCAGAAAGCAATACATCACCATGACCTTAATGTCATGTGAAATATGAACGTTGTAGCCCCACCCGTTTGGTCAGAATCGGCCCAAATGTCACGGAAATATCGCACTAAAAATCGAAAAAAAATCGTAAAAGTACAATATTCATGAGAAATTTTTCTTCGATTGTACCCAAAAACGTAGCAAGTCTAAGTTCAGAGATTTCGAAGGTCCTGTCAAATTTTCATCAAGATCGTATATGCCGTTTGCCCGGTTTAGGAGAGCAAACAAACAGACAGAAAAAAAAAAAAAAAAAAAAAAAAAAAAAAAACACCGAGCTAAATTTTTTGGGGGTCGGTGAAATTGAAGTCTTCGCTTCGCTCAATCCAATAACCTCAGTGACTCAAATTATTTTTGGTGGTTTTCAGTTTTGACTGCACAAAATACATTGTTTGGTATTGCATTCAGCCTACCACTTCATTCTAAAACACACCAAATGCAATCTAAAAAGCTGAATTTCAAAATTATGTTTAAAAATAATAGTTGGGGGGCACGTCCCCCAAACCCTCGTGCTTTGGCCCCTTGGGGGAGGGGAGGGGGGGGGGCAAAGTTGATCTCGCTTACGCATGGAAAATCTTCGGACCGGCCTGCGCAGTTTTCTTAAAGGGTTTTTAAACCCGCTAAACTCAAATAATATATTTCATTCAGGCAACTAGTAATGAATTTAGCAACTAACAGAAAAATTATTGGGGGCCACCATGACCTCCCAAAAAATTGTCAAACATGACTTTTTTCGAGCTAGGTCGGGAGGTCCCATCGGCAAAAATCTCCATAAGAAATAACATGGGACGATTTTTTATGCCCCGTGACCTTGGAGGATTTTGATCCAAAAAAATATTGGCGATTATTGACGTACTCGACAGCCTTTTCTGTAAATTCTATATATTTTGTTTTGTAATTTTGGGCAAGTAAATCGGTCAAAATAAGCTGATGACCAAGATGGGGTGTGATTTTGGAATGCATATTTTGCGTGTTTGAGGGTATATTTGGGCACAGTTTCAAGGGCACGATGTTATAGAGGGGCATTTTAGAATGGTACTATGCTCTAGTATCTATGTGGACCAAAAAAGAAGACAGGTTAAAGCCGATTTAGGAAATTTTCCAAAACACCATTTTTTTTCCAATTTCTGGATCAAAAAAATTAAAAAATTCGTGTTAAATCACAGTTACAAGATATTATTTTTTAAACGGTCATTTAAGTGTTGTATTGTGCTATAGATCACGTGGTAAAAAATAATTTTTGGGGTTTTTAGCCCCTTTAATGATTTGGGTTTGGGAGGACGTTGCACCCATTGGGTGCACCCTTTGTACAAATATAAATACCATCTCGAAATAAAAGTGTCGTTGATACGCTTTACTCAATATGTGTTTTCTTATACTAGGAAAACGCTAAAGTCCCGCCGCGTTGATGGATGAGCTTTTTAAAGTTTTTAGTTTGCGTGGGATATCTTTACTTTTGCAAGTGCTTTGTTTTGCTGCCTACGCATTGTAGGTGATTGTTGTACAGTTTCTTTGTTTCTTGTAAATTTGGTATTATTTACCGTAAAAAAACTTATATTAAAAGCTATATTTCTATGGGAAATTCTGGCTAGCTTTTCAACTTTTTCTTTCAAAAGGTACTACATCACCATAACCTTAATGTCCATGTATAATATGAACGTTGTAGCCCCACCCGTTTGGTCCGAATTGGCCCAAATGGCACGAAAATATCGTTCAAAAAATCAAAAAAAACTTATATTAAAAGCTTATTTCTATATATTCTGGCTAATTTTTTCAACTTTTTTTCAGAAAGCAATACATCACCATGACCTTAATGTTCATGTGAAATATGAACGTTGTAGCCCCACCCGTTTGGTCAGAATCGGCCCAAATGTCACGAAAATATCGCAATAAAAATCGAAAAAAATCGTAAAAGTACGATATTCATGAGAAAAATTTTTTCGATTGGACCCAAAAACGTGGCAAGTTTAAGTTCAGAGAAAACGAAGGTCGTGTCAAATTTTCATCAAGATCGCATACCCGTTTGCCCGGTAGAGAGCGAACAAACAGACGGGAAAAACGGGGGGAAAAAAAAAAAAAAACGAGCTAAATTTTTTGGGGGTCGGGTGAAATTGAAGTCTTCGCTTCGCTCATCCAATAATTTTTTTAAACATTTTTGTTTTTTGCAGTGTTTATCTTGATTTTTAATGAAATATCCAAATTAAATCTTATCAAATAGTTATATTGGAGAAGGGTTGACAGGTTGTAGCACAATTGTCCCCTGCTATCTATCATGTAAATTTAAAGATTAATCAAGCGATTAATATGTAATTAATAGTTTTAATTAATTACTCTGGGAATTAATGAGTGAAGAGGCTAATAACTAGCCAAGGTGGTTGTGATAGGCCACAAGATCATATTGGGATGATCAAATGACAATATTATTCTCAGCAATTAGTGGTATTGATAGCAATGAATGAAAACTTTTTCCAAAAAGGGGGGGTTTCAGACTTGAGAAGTAATAAAAAAAAGGG